>WHPZ01573746.1:0-16105 GCA_016617965.1 Macrosiphum rosae | reverse complement strand
ACAGGAAAGTTTTTAAATTTATAATATAAAGTATAGTCTATAATTTGAAAAGTATTTGGTAGTTTTTACTTTTAGTCATACAAATTACTTTCTAAAAGTAATTACCTACACTTATGTTTGAACAAATTATGCAGATGATTACCATTTACCAATGTGGTTATAACATTAATATTATATTAGGTATTCATAGATAAAATAGATGCTCCATAGATGGATTCAGCGTTGTGTGAACCGAAAAAGTTAAAAATGTTCATAGTACAATACTAATTACAGATATATTTAAATTTAGTACTTATATATCTCGAATACCTACCTAAACGAAATATACAAAATAAATACTAAGAAACAAAAATTATTTTTGAATTACTTTCAATAGTTACATGAAGATGTTCACAAAAATAAGATTTTATAATGTTCATAAACTGAAAAACAGTACAATAAGAACTGTATTATATAACTAGCGTAATAGTACAACTTACATAAAAAATAGTATAATATAATGTGTGGTAGTACATTATTTTTAAATCTAGGTAGAATATTCAAATTAACTAGGTACATAAATGCAAATAATTATTAATGTTACTTTCAGTATAGCATCTACCCAAGAGACCATAATCGTACTCAAATGTCCCGAATATTTTGTTCCTGTAAGAATTACAATGTTCGATACTTTAGACATAGGTACCTAACGAGTAAACCAATATTATCAAGTGGTTAGAAGGCTAAATTTTATACTTTGCTATATGACAGGTACATAAAGTTATTTGAGTTACTACTTGATGTCCATGGTTTATTATTAAAATAAAATATTAATATCGGTTTCAGAATTATAGTGTTATCGTATTTTAGTATAATTGTATTTATCGTGTTTGTAAGTACAATCTATTATTTTCAAAACCGTGAAGGTAGGTAGTTGATTTGACATTACAATTTTAAATGAATACAATAAGTTATTTTACCCAGTAACATTCAAATGAGGTTAAGGGTTAACATTTTAAATGACGGAAATGTTTTCGATCTTTAACTATTAGCAGTTACAACTTAAAATAGTTATAAATAATGAAAATATTTAATATGAAACCTATAGTTGTATCGACAAAATAGTTTATGTTTTTTTTTAATACCTATGAACACAACAAGAAAATACACTAAATATAAAAATAGCAAATACCTAAGCTCTGTTGTATAAACTCAAATACGGTGTCCGATATATACTTAAAAGTGCTTCCAAGCAAATAAATAATAATAACAATGCAAATCGTCTAAAATATGTTTTATCCGACGTTCACATTACCTAATTTAAAGTGAAATCTAAATCAGAATTAATCAGGCGCCCCCATGTACAGTGTAAACATCCAACCACTAAAAAGGACATTTAACGCGTAGGCAGACGTTCGGGGTAAATCGTCCACAACAAATATGTGTGCGACTCAAACAATTCAATGGAACAGGTAGGTATACCGTCCACAGGACGGTGGATTTTTACGGGCACTTCACTAATTGGCCAGACAGTGGGGTTGACTTGTACTTACACGACCATTCCGTAAGCTCCCTCGCCGATGTACGACAGATTTGTGTACCTCGGACCGACGTCAAATATCTGTCCCCTGACCATCTCCGGGTTGGACTGGCCACCGCCGACAGCATTGTCGGACGACATAATATCCACAGCACCCTGTGGGCAAGTCAACAAGTACACCGTTATAGGAGAAAGAAAGATTACATTACGGTGCGCGGAACGATCGTCGTCCGACCGTCGGACCAGGGCAGCCCGTGCACTCACTTGTAAAGGTAGTACGACGAAAAGCTCGCGGCGCACAAGACGTAAGCTGCTCAAAAGCCAATTTGCGCGTCTGTCAACGTGTGCGTGTGTGTGTACTGCGGGTCCGTGTGTGCGCGCGCGCGCTACGCTCAACACTCGCGTACGTATGGGAATGGGTGCGCGCGCGCGTGTGTGTGTGTGCGTGGTGCGTGTGTGCGCGCGCGAGTGTGCCCGCGTATGGGTATGTGAGTGTGTGGGTACGTGTGTGTGCGCGTGTGTGTCGGACGTCCGTGTTTGTACGTGAATGCGTGTGCGTGTGTGCGTGTTGATGTGATATCCACGTTTGATTGGACATCGAGAGATAACACGCTACCAGGACTTTGACGTCATTCTCCGGGCGATTGGTTCTCAAAATCGTCGGTCACTCGTGATAACGATACCTTTTAATATCTCCGTTGGATGTTCGCAGGAAATCAAAGTTTGGATCCTTGTTCTAATCCGTTCACTATAATTATTACCTACTATGATATTATTGTAATACATTTTATCAGATTTTTGAATGCCTTATTGGTTATTTACGTCTCGTTATAAGTTGTAACTTGTAAATTGAAACTCAAAAGTGTAGGAACCATAGACTTATAGATTTCTGTAAGTTAGTTTTCTTGTATGTCACATATTAAAGTAACTTCTTTAGTTAGACTAAACAAATAATATTTAATACAAGGAATATTATTACAAAAAAATTTTAATTAATGATTTCTATAATATATAAAATGTATATTTTATCCTTGGTAGATAATAATATTTATGTTTCAAGTACCAAACTTATGTATTTATTACAATGTAGCATTTATGATGCATTATATGCCTAAGCATGAGTTTGATAACATGTTTCTGGGTAAGGAAAATAAAATAAACAATATTGGTTTTTTTTTCAAACATTTTATAACTAAAATTCTCTCATAATAAAATGGTCAATAAAAATTTAATGAATATGCTTTTGAACTTCAAAATATATATTATATATTCATTAAAACAATGACATGCAATATTTTTCTGGAGTAGGGGCTAAGGGGGCTATATCCCCTCCCATTGACTATGTTGTCCTTAGAATTTTAAAAGATTAATTAAAAAATAAAGAGTGTAGATAAAAGACATATTGTATTTGTATTTTTTGTATTTTTTTATAAGATTTAGCTCCCCCCATACAAAATGCTTGGCTATGCCACTACGCAGAACCCTGTGGGTCCGATTGCGCCATAAACCTAGGAACCTAGAGTATAAAGTCTATGGGTTGCGCTGCCTTTGCGCCAGCCCTGCATAAATCAGTGATAAGTGATAACAAAGTAAATGATGAGAACATAATCCATACTCCATACTCCATAGATATAAACTAACTATAAGCACTGTAGGGTCTATGACATGAATTGAAAAATGCTTTCTTATGAAATTCATTTGCCTCACAAACCCATCTTCCGATGGAAACTGTTTTTTTTTCTAAGCTATTATCTATTGGAGGGGCAGCCAAACGGCTTATCGCGATCAACAGGTCGAATTCAAAGTCCGTTCCCCTATTTTTTCGAAATTATAATATTATATATTTAGTATATACTGTTAGTATATACTGTTAGTAGTTGCATACCGTAGATATCTTGAATACCTGCATGTTTGTTTAAAATGATTCATCCGACAAATATAATTTTTCCCGAACCGTATTTTAGCTGAAAATAATGACAACAATTTTGGCCCAAACTGTATTTTAGCTATTGGCTAAAATATTATTCTGCTAATACACTTCATGTTAAACCACAAATGTTTTGACTGAAATGTTGATCAGACACAATATTTTCGGCTTTTTAAGCTTTCCCCACTGCGCTTATTAAATAATATGTTTTAATGTATAGGATATTATTTTCAATCGATTGAATAAAAAAATTAAACATCTACCTAATAAATATAAAGCTAATATTCGTATTATTTGAAGAAACTTAAAATGGCATCTATATTATTAATGTTATTACTTATTATAATATTGTCAAATATGTGAAATGCATTTTCTATAGCTAGTTGACCGGGGCAACTTGCCCCTATAATATATTATTTTGTTTGTACTTAATCTCTTCTCTTTGTTTGCAAATACTGGTTTCGATATATTTTTTTTAACTGGGTACCTACCTACTTACCTTTCAAAGTTACAAATATAAAATCATTGTCATACGTAACACGATACACAGCCACACAGGTGGATCGTGGATGACGAGAAAACTGAGAACTATAGAGTATAAAAAATGTGTGTAATCATGCATGAAATATTAAACATAATTTTTTATTACATTACGCTTCGTTAGTGTATGTAAAAAATAAAAACATATAAGCTGCATTTTATTTAAAATAGAAAATGTAACCTATTTTGGAAATTAATTAAATGTATTGCTTTCTTTGATGAATTATTAATAAATAAACTTTATGAACTTTCGTGGTTTAAATTGTTTGTGTGTATATTTCAAATATTAATTTAGATATGAATAACTCATTCAAAAAATATCGTAACAAAACAAATTTTGGAGAACATATATTATATTAATACAAACTAACAATTGTCCAACCTGTGTAATTTAATCGGATAAATAGAGTACAGAATATTCAAGTGGTTTAATCGAATTTATAAAATTAAGGTACAGTAAGTTGAATAAATTACGTAATTCTAATTAATCTTACGTTTTTCCAACGACACTTTCTCCGCTCTCCCCTATCACATTGTTGACCATGAACGTCCGTACCTAGCTGGCTATAGCTAAGAGAATGCCATAGCACCCTGTACAGGTGTCATATTAACGCTCCTATAGAAATATATACTTATATAGTACATAATTTTTAGATAATTTTGTATTTTTATATTTATAAGGATAATATTATACATGTATATCCGTGTACCTAATATAATAATATATGATTATCTCATATTATACAGTTTAGGTATAGCTATTCTTATATAGGCTCTCTAGGTTATAGAGCCGTATAGGAATTATAGGAATATGGGATTATACGCAGTGCAAATAAAATATTGGCGACCTTGAAATACTGCCGCCATGACAACGAGTAGGTGTACTTATTTAATCGTTGGTTCGCGCAGGATCAATATGATATCATCGTCGTAGTAATAACGGTAAATCACCTAGCTATAAGTGCCCATTAAAATTTATTTTGCCATTTCTCGCCATACAGATTTTAAGGTACACCTACCTATATTTAGGCTGACACGGACAGTCTCCACTCAGAACCGTTTTTCATCTCATACAATGATGTATAGGTACCATATTGAGTCAAAACTGAACACATCCATTACGGTGACTTAATCAATTACGAGGTACACCGTACACCCGATAACTACTATACAGTTTGGTGAATTCTCTGGCATTTTTAAGTTGGTGTTCTTAGTAATTTTATTATTATACAATAGATATTATTTTTTTTAAGACAAAATAATTTTTGATTTTTGATTATTATTTATGTACCTACCTAACAAAAAATATTTTAGTAGTTTACGTCGCAACTTAAATCGCAAAATTATTTATACCTACCTGCACTAATAAAACTAGACATAGCTGGTTATTTAGCAGACTGTCAGAGAGGCAGAGGCTAGTCACTGATACACTAATACTTCACAAAAAAAGAAATTTTAACTGTATTACCTAGTAGTTAGGTACTTAAGTACTTAACTGTATTATGTTTATTAAAGACCTGAATGCCTGATAGTGTTTGAGACATTGGCTTAACTAGGGGGGCTTAGCCCCCTGACTAATATTTAACCCCCAAAAATATCCCTTATTGATTTAGATATAAGCCCCCTGTGGCTTATTTTAAATAAATAGTCCTGTTAGCCTCCCAGAATTTTTACACTATAGTTGCGCTCGGAGGGTACCAGCATTTGATTTTAACATTTTATAAATTTATCACACATATAATGCATAAAAAACATTATTTAGGTGTATTATTCTAATTTATTTTACATTTTACATTTTTAAGTTGTTTATTTTTTATTATGAAAATACATGACTTTGTTTTCAACCCCTCCCGAAAATTTGTATACCGTTGACCTTTGTATACCTACGTATTTATTATTTTCATAATCGTCTTTAGTCTTTACCTATATATATATCCATGGGCATAACTAGGATTGAATAGTTACATTTTTATATTTTTAACCGCCCAACCCAATTTTTTATTTAGTCATATTTTCCTCAAATTGAAAGATTAATGTAAACACCAGTCTCGAAAAAAATAAATTTTAATTTAGGTTGGATAAGGTACACCGTACACAACTAAATCAACGCAATACACAGAATAGTTGAATAGTTTACTATATTTTACACGACTGTCGCAAGTGCTCGCAACTCGTAAGTTAACTGAAGTCTGGGATCAATAGACCATAATAATTAATAAGAGTGCCAATCGGTTGTTGTTTTTAGAATTTGTATTAATTTTAAATTTTAGAAATAAAACCGTACGGCCCCATACGGGATTACGATACTAATTATTATTATTGTTATACACTCACACAAACAAACATACATAAACACAAAGGTACCTCGTACCTACATACAATGTGTGCGTCCCCGCATACGTCTGAATATAAATATATTACAACTATCAATTATTAGTAAAAATGTATCATTGTGACAATAATTTCTTAGTATAATATTTTCTGAAAATATTATAAAATAGGTACTTGTGTTTTTGCGCTAATAAAATATAATTGGAAGACGGCAACAACTGGGCACCGGCCCATTAGGCCGCTTTTAAAATCAGACAGGGGAAAATGCCCACCTTGCCCCCCCCCAAATGACGCCACTGACAGAGGCTAGAGTCCTATAGAAAACCAAAGTGTAAAATAACCCGTGGGGGGTAATTTGAGCTTCAAACAATTCAATAACATTTAATTTGACTTTCCAGAAGATATTTTATTTGCAGATAAACGTAGACAAACTTATACGAGGAATATATTGTATAATATTTTAATAATTTACGAATTTAGTGTTTTTTACGTATTTTGTGAAAATTTGAACTTTAAATACTTATAATAAAAAATGTTGGCTGTATTTTTAATATTTTTCAACTGCCCTTGTAACAATATATTAAGACCTTGAATTACATTTTCAAGCTTTTTTACCCAACGAATAGAATTGTATTGATATTTATAGTAAAAAAAAAAACCGAAGAAATTAGAAACTGAAAATGTCCTTAAACAACTCATAATAAGTCAAAATATTTTGAAAGTCTTATGGTGTATATAAAATGTTAATATTAACAATAAACATTCAGTGAAAAATCCATGTATCTAAGGTAATTTGTTATAGAGTTACCAATTTTGCTTAAAAATTCCCATTTTTCCTTAATTTTTTTTTTTTGCTTTTCACGGCGCTTTTAAAATGTACTGGGCATTTTAAATTTTGAGCTCCCGAATGTATCAACTAGATTCACTTTCCCATGTACACACTAAAATACATTTTTTTTTAAAAAACACATAGTAAAATCAATACATGCTTCGCTCCTCTCAAAATCTAAAATAACGGAGCTGCAACAGTCGCTGTATTCTGTAGTATAATATAGTACTTTGCTGTCTGCCCGGACACACAGTAAATTTAAAAATGATAATTAGAAAATAAAATAATTATATCTATTATATAAAAATACTTGTCCTGAGTGATTCATCATCGCCTAGCCGGAACCACTGAAGCTATGAGTATGCAATTTGGAAAGTAGTTTTGTTTTGTGATGTAGACACTCACTAAGAAAGGATTTTTTAAAAATCAACCCCTACAGGGGTTAAAGGGGGTAAAATAAAAAAATCATCGAACCTGCAGAACCACTGAAGCTATGAGTATGAAATTTAATCAGTAGTTTTATTTTATGATGCAAAAAACCTCTAAGAAATGATTTTTCAAAATTCAACCCCTGCATGGGACAAAAAGATTAAAAGTGGTAAAAATGAAAAAAAATCACCTAGTCGAAACCACTGAAGCTATGAGTATGAAATTTAGTCTGTGGTTTAATTTTATGATGCAAAAAACTCTAAGAAATGATTTTTCAAAATACAACACTACGGGGGTTAAAAGGGGTAAACATGCAGGAAGAAATTGATAAATTGATGCTCTGACTGATTCATTTGCCTTATCACCAACTTCACCATGTCTGCAATCTAACGCAGGTAGTAATCTACCTGATAATATATATTGTTTTGCAATGTTTGCATAACCATGAGCGAGACTCACCGGCATCTCCACGCGAGATGGCTAAAAATTAAATTATAATATGATTTTGCTTCGATATGCACAGCGGCCACAGGGAATTACACCTAAAATGAGTTAATTAACCAAACATTTTTTCCGGGCAACGCCGGATTATTCAGCTATAGTAGTATTCAACCAGTGTAAGGGGCTATATAACTATAATATATTATGAGAATAGGTACGCCAATACGGGTACCTATTTAAAGATAATAAAATAATAAATATTATATTATTATAGGGGCGTTATATAGTCCGTTCTAATATGCAATAAGCAGATAAGCTATACTCATTAAACATTGCACTATATGATGCTATTTGTAGAACGGATCGTTAGAATGTGCATGGAGTGATTTTCAATAATTGCAGGTTGTTCTGTAAATACCATCGTATATTATACGATTTAATATATTGTAAAACATGTACGTGCCTAATACACCTATAATCTAGGTTATATAATATAATATATAATTATTATATAAATTATTGTTCTATAATATACTTCGCTCAAACATAACGTGTTGCCCGGCGTATTGTATAGGCAAACTAGGTACATATTACTGCAGCGTTCAATATTGTCCATAATTACATAATATTATTTTTAAATCATCACAATTCACGAGTATACAGTAAACTCCGTTCACCAAGAGAATGGGGTTAGGTTAGCAACCACCCAAATCCACGCTCTTTGGCGCCAGTCGTATACGTGAAGTAACCACACTCATATACGGCGAACAGAGTAAAGGTGTATATTATGATATAATATTATGTAAACATGTTTCTGATAAATGTATGCAGTCAAATACGAGATCTGTGCACAACGAAAAATCGATAAGATGTATAAGATCTGAAGGTAAATCTATGAATTTTTTTTTAATTAAATCTACATTTACAAAATATCATTAAAATAATTAAAAAATACTATTTTAAGTGTCAATTAATGTTAAGAATAGAGCCGTAACTAAGGTGAGGCGAGCGAGGCACTTGCCTTGGGTGCCTGATGCTGGGAGAGCAAAAATATTAAATGATGAACTTAAGAAAAAGTATTAATTATTGTATAATACTGATACGTAAACGTAATATTATATTTTCAATATAACATGTATTTCTTCATTGATTACTCGTTTATTACTTTATAATTATTGAATTGTTATTATTATTATAGTTTTCTATTTTGCTAAAAGTAGTATTTATTATATTATCTTAATCGACGACTGGTCGGCGGTCGGTACATTATATCAGATAATGTAGGAAAAATACATCAATTTATAAATAGTGAACAAATTTTGTGTAGTGTAAAATATTACTGTTTTGATAATTTGACTTAGTATTTTGCGTCCTTTCGCGAAAACGTAGCTTTCTGTTTTTTCCGTACAAGAATTTACCTATTTTTAAACAATACACATAGTTTTACTATTGATACTTGGGCTTAAAAATTCTTTGCAAGAAATTCGTGACACAACTATGGAAGAAAATTTTACAAATGCTACAAAAGTTGTGGAAGAGTTACAAATATCAACAACTTTAAAGAAACCAAGAACAAAAATACTATTATTTTGAAATGTCTATAATAATTTGCAAATATCAAATTTATTTGTTTACTATAGTACAAGAAGATGATTATTAAATAATTAATAATTATATACTTGTGGCTAAAAATGTTATTTCTTGTTGCTCGAAACCTAAATGCAATTGTTCAGATTTTTCCGAATCGTATTAAAAATATTAAAAGCTGTGAGTGTGTCAATCCCAAAACCCAGGGGGCGTATTGCTTCAGTTCTGCCTCAGGATAAAAAATGGCTCGGTACGGCTCTGGTTAAGAATAGTCGAATAGACTATTTTTTTTTATAATCAGGAATAACTTGAAGTATTCACATAATAGTGCATATCGTTTAGACTAACTTTAGATTATATAAAATGTAGAGGAATTAGTACATTTTTAGTAAAACAATCTGAAACTTAATTTTTTTCGTATGAAATCAGGGCCGGATTGGGTCAAAAATTTCTAACAGGAAAATCAAAAAACCAGCCCACTTATAAAAACAACCTTAAAAAAACGTATATTTTCATATAAAATGATTGTATATTATTTTGAAAATTTGAACACTTAATATTAATATTGAAAATTAAAAAAATAAAAAATTGGTTAGTACAAAGAAAAATCATATTTATTGAAAATACATATGTTTGGACTCCAGAATACACATCAATCAATTTGTTAAGGTTTGAGTTCTTTTGGACACCGGAATAGGTGGGATTTGTGTGATTGTCGCACATTTTAGGCGGTGCAGACGTGGGTTACAATAAGGTAGGGATTACCTATTAACGAAGACAATAATACGACACAACACACAAGCATCTTTTTTTGACAATTTATACAACACCCCCGTATCCTCCACTGGGGGGAGGGGGGTGTTGGTAAATGTGCTGACTTAAAATTGATGTAATTACTAGACTGGGGCAAATTCCCCAGTTGCAACCCCCCTAATGACGCCACTGCTATAATACAACATCCATAACAAACCTAAACTAAATCCTGAATACAACACGACTAAAAATATATATACATTGATGATCATGGCAGTATTTAATTCTTCGTGGCATACTTTTTCCTCGGTCAGGGTAACTAACCGAGTTGATGACTGATTGCATGTGATACTGAATAAATCAAAAATCTATTTGAAAAAAAAAACAATAATAATATACTAACAATATGATAATATCTCATCAATTTAAACTTTTAAAGAGCTCCAGTATATGTTTCACCTTAGATGAATATTCGTGAATAAAATTGATAGTATTCTTGGCATTACAATCACATATCCATGAATTACTGTTCATTGTTAAGTTGTTTAAGTTGGGTAATATATTGTTCAAATTTGTCTCACTAATCATTGTAAGATTATTATGTTCCAAGTGTAAATCCTAAAATAAAACTTGGATTTAAAACATATTCATAAAAATCTAAAAAGTAATAAGACCATAGATTTAAAAAGCTATTTTAAGAGAACGGTACCTACATACATGCATTGTCTCACCGTCCTACAAACGCATAACATAAAAAATTGTACATTCCAAAAAATTTATTTGCCTAACTCTTTTATGTTTAATACTAGAGTGAATTGAATTATCAAATGTAGAAGTAAGAATATAATCTAGTGAGCCTCAAAGGTTATTTTATATTTACATTTTAAGTGAGATAAGAATTTTAAAAGGTACAAATAATTTAGTTTTAAAATTATCAAAATGCAAATTAAAATATAAATAAAAAGACCTATGAGCTTCAGTGGATAATATTCTTAGTAGTCATAATAGGTAATTTCGCTCTCCTGTGAGTGAAATGAGTTAAATTAATTACCTATTCAGAACATACAATTGCTATGTTATGTATTTATAAAAAGTAGAGACAACACATGCAGGTTACTCTGGTAACCTTTATTTTATAAGTAAAATCTTGGGTTATATTATGGATTGTGGTGTATTACAAACAATTCTGAGTGAACCTAGACTTACTATAGTGTGTATAGAATTTTTTAAAGCTCCGCGTAACTCATAAAAATAATATTAAAGACCAGGGCTAGAGACTTATGGCACAAGAAATTTATGAAACATACATTATAATATACCTTTGAAGAAATATAAAATATGCTCAATGGCATCTTTGAAGCTTTTATTAATTAGAAAGAAAGTTAAGAGCATTCAAAAAAAAATACATTTTATTGATGATTATAATTTGCTTCAAAATTCAAATATCAATAATAAAAGCCTCAAAAATGTCCTTTTTATTTTTTAATTGTATACAAAGTTAATCCACTCTAATTTTAAAAATAATAGAGTGAAGTGGATTATTGTGAACATAAAATTTGGTATGTTGTACGTTTGAAAAAGGCATATAACGGAAATATATTTATTTATAAACAAAATGGCAAGCGTTGTAAATGTGTACACGACACAGTATCGATGTGCAAGGTGAATATACAGTGTACAGCGAATACTTCTGAATTTTAGCATAAAACAGATTCCTAGATTATTTTGTACCTGTTTATGTATCCCAAACAAAAATGCAAATACTAGAAGTCTCAAGCCCTGTTAATGACTTTAGATTTATTAAAAATGTTGTATGTTGTAATAATTTTCAGATACCTAAATTATTATAGGTAAGTATTATTAACTATAAAATATCGATATAGATTCTTCTTTTTTTCTAAAGGCTTAGCCTTGTCATAGTTGAAAAATAGATCTCCATTCCTCTCTCTCCAATGCCAGGGTCTTCATATGTGAATACCCGTTACATCCAGCCATTCCAATCATCTCTCCTATAAATGTCTTCCTCTTAATTCACGTCTATTGATCCTTCTTTCCATTATAATTAGTAATACAACATAAGAAAACTCTCCTCTAGAGAGTTTTACTATCCATCATTAGATCAAATGATGAAAAGAATGAAAAGAAAATTTATAGGACATTTATAGAGACCTAACCCTTTCATAACCAACATAATGGAAGTGGTAAGTATATAGATTAAAGTTTCTATATCCATAGTAAAGTTACAGGAACATTTTAAAGAACTCGATTACAAGAAAAATAATAACTAAAAACTAAAAACTATGTACTGATTGAAATCAAATCCTTTTCACAAAAACAGCGTAAATGTAAATGAATTGTTTAATATAAAACAAGATTCATCAACTCACCGTAAGATTTTTAGGCAACTGCGTTATGTTAATGGTATTTAAATTATTATAACCAATATTTAACTTCTTGATGTTTAAATTTTCATAGTTTGGTAACTTTGTGATGGAATTATTACTTAAATTCAGTTCTATATAATTAACATTTCTACTTGAAATTATTTCTTTCGGTGCCAAGCTTAAATTTCTATTTGAACAATTCATCAGGGCAGATTTGTCATGAGGACGGTAAGTACACTCACATTCAAAACAGTCAGTCTTGTCTACATCCTCAAAAATTTTCCAGTCACATGTTAAACTTTTGATATTCATATTTGAAAATTCTGTACCCAAACCATCATTGCAAATCAATTTTTGTTCAATTTGTAAGTACTTGTACACTATTTTTGGCATTTGGTTATGTAAAAATCTTGCATACTCATAATTACGACAGTCACAAATGAATTTATCACTAGACAGATTTATTTGTCTATTATTCAAGAATTTGTATGATGGCGTTAGTGCTTTAGCAAATATTTCTAAATTTGACAAATCAATTACTTCTAATGGATTATTGTTAAGATTAGTTTTTGCAATTTCATTTATATACTGTATATCTTGTATTCTGAGTACAGTGAAGTTATTACTTGATAGATTAATATTAATTAACATAATCAATCTTACCCAACCAGGATCAATACAATTTATGAAATTGTTTGATAAATCAATAGTTTCAACTTGATCCAAATAATATAATGAGAATACATTATTTGAGGTCAAATTACTTATTTTATTATAAGCCAATTTTAATATTTTTAATTTCGGGACATGTAGTGCTTCCCGTTTAATATTTGTTATCTTATTTCTTTCTAAATTGAGGTACTTCAAGTTTCCTAAGTGCCTTAAACTGTAGTTATTAATTTGGATTATTAAATTATTGGATAAATCTAAGGTTTCTAGATTTATTAATGGTGTCAGTAATTCATGATTGATATTTTCAATTTGATTTTTAGATAAATCTAACAATTTTAATTTCCTAGCATCCCGAAAAAACATCTTTGGTAGTTCATTCAAACGATTTGAAGCTAATGATAAATTTGCAATATTTTGTGAATCCCAAATCATATTTTCTGGTACCTTTTCTATGTTTAAAGACGTGAGATAAACATTAAGTAATCCATCTAAATTTGTTAAAAATCTTTGAGGTATAGTGGTAAAGTTACCATAGCTGAATTTTATTGACACTAAAGAAGTGTTTTTAAATGTTTGGTCAGGCATTGTTACTAAAATATTTTTGTTTAATGATATACTAATAAGTTGATTGAGACGTCCAACAGTTAAAGAAGTAATTCTATTGTTGGCTACATCCAAATGCTTCAGTCTCTGAGAATTTAGGTCCAAAGATGTTAAATAATTTGTGTCCAAATTCAAACGTTTCAATGGAATACCATAAAATAGATCACTATTTAATTTGGTTATCTTATTATCTCCTAAATCTAATATTTCTAAATGAGTAAGTGGTTTGAACACACCCGTGGGTATATCTTCTATGTAGTTTTCTCTAAGATATAATTTTTTTAAACGTGGTGTTCCTTCAAACGATTCATTGGTTAATATTAATTTGGTAAGAGTAATGTGTAATGTCTCCACGCTCTCCAAATTTGACAAGTAAGTATTTTCTAGACTACCGTTGAGTCTCATGGCAATTAGTTTCAAACTTTGAACCTTATAAATGCCAAGTGTTGAGATGGTTTGATGAATTCCTGTATCGGATAATAGGCATTGTGTGAAACGTAATTCATTAATATCAATTCGACCAAAAATTTGTTCCCATTGTGTTTGATCCGAATTACATTCAATTTTAATTATGGATTCCATCAAATTTAATTCCAAAGTTGACAACCCACATTCCACTTCTATATCGTCACCATAAAGATCATGCTTACATGAGCATTTATCAATATTTTTTATACTTGTGCACGTCAAATTTGATAATACTTGACCAAGAAGTACTTGGAGTATAATTATGTGCATTAACCAGTTCATTCTGAAAAAAAATAAACATTTTTGCCTTATAAAATTATAAATAAAATTCTAATTCACATTGGTATATTTTTTTATCAGGATTATTGATTATTTATAATGAATTAGTACAATATACGATTCAGTATATACTATAATAATAAGTAAGTACATCATTCGGTTTAAATTAGGTATATATAAATTGTACATAAATCAAAGGTTGTTTTTTTACAAAACATTTAGATAACACTCGCCGGATAATAGAACTTGTATAGGTATTATTATTTTCTTATCAACATATTGTTAAATAATATATTTTAAATATAATAGTAATTGAAAATTAGGGACAAACACTACAAAGTTGTATCGCTTTTATTATGTATAGGTACAGCACTGCATATAGCCGCAAATTGGAGCAAATGGTTTTGTTCAAGGTTATGTTATTCTCATAGGTTTTTCTTATTAATTTTAAATAGTTGTTCTGAGCAGATATGTTAAACTCAAAGTAATAACTGAGCCAAATGTAGTGAATGGATTACTATGCAGCACATAACAATGTATTGAAAAAAAATTTGCCGGTAGTTACCTATACCTTCAATTTTTTATTTTATTCATTACTTAAAACACTATATAAATAGAATACTTGTTTAATTACAGTTTGTTAGAAGATAAGACAGAAAAGTAACATATGATACATATTTTATACCTCTCACTAATGTAGTTGTGACACAAAAGGAAAATTGTACAATTTTTTTAAAAATTAATTGTTCATTAATATTGTTATTCGCAAGCCATAAAAAAAATGAGCAGCGTATTTCACAAGCCTGTTAAGCCTGTTCTATAGTATGCGTATGTATACCTATTTACATGATATAACCATAGTTTAAATATACTAGTATATTTAATCTATGATATAACTAACTTATATATCATGCCTATTTATATAAACTATACATCCTTATTACAGTTACAAACATTAAAAGGTTACTTTGATATTAGATTAAGAAAAAAATTCAGGACTACAAAAGTAATTTTAAAGTATAGATCTTTATTATCTATGTTTTAAGGATAAATTGATAAATTGAATTTAACATAATTACGTGTCAACAAATTCTGTGTTTTTACAATCTTGTTATCAACATACCAGGGTTCGAAGTACTAGGTCCAAGTGTCCAACCCATTAAAACTCGGGCCTATAGTTATAAAACCCATTAAAAAAACCCAACAAACTTTAAAGTTTAAACTGCATTTTTATTACTAATAAATAAAAAGGTGGGTAAGTGGATGTCGCTCTGCTGTACAGTAGGTTACAAGTGGGTCACTGTATAATGGATGCTATTAAATTTGAATTCAATGATACAATA
>WHPZ01573742.1:0-14204 GCA_016617965.1 Macrosiphum rosae | reverse complement strand
AATTATGTAGTTAAGATCCAACATACATTTTAAACACAATTAAAAGGCATATAAATGTTTGAAGAGGCCAGTAATTAGACTGGCGAGTAGATAACCCGAATTCTTTTAAAAATTATAGTTATTTCGTCGGGCGTTTCCCGTTTAAGAGTGGATACCTTTTTACCATTAAATTTCCATAGATCATTTGAGCTCACTTTTTTAACCCATATATTACAGCCCACAGGTACTCTTTCTGTCTTAAAATTACCATAGGTCATTTAAACTTGATTTGTATAGTCTACTTGAGCGAGGATTTTTACTGATTCGAGTAAAACGAGTATTGTTTTGTAGAGAAAACATTTTAAAGTCAATAATTTTCTTCACCAATTTCTATGCCTATACTACACATAACATTAAAAAAAAAAATTTAAATGAGGTGAAATATAACTGTTGTTAAAGATATATTATAGATATTTTTTATTTAATTTATATTTAAATTTTATTTTATTGAAACTTGAACCCATCATCAATTAAAAACGTATTCCGGTTGCTACTAGATATTACTGTTTTGCACTTCCTTCAAGAACTTAATAAGTACTTATGGACAAAGGAAGATTTAACGACAGTTAAAATGCTTGAACTAAACTAACTAAACGAATTAGGTGGGTAGTACTCATGTGCACTGTACAATATAAATAATATGAAAGACGATAAACGTATATTGGAAATAAAAAGCTAAACAAATACCTATACAAATTTGAACATTTTACAATTATTGCCACTAATTTGGGCCGCGGAACTTATATCTATATCCGAATATAACAACTAAGTACCTGACATAGCTCTTATATTGGTCATTGAAATCGCGATCACATAACCCAACATTTTTTCTAAACACTCACAAACGTCCGACTCCCATTTATCCTTAGATGTAAGCTATATATGCTGTAAGCCAGCTATATTTATATTCACTAAACATAATACGCCACAAAAGATAACGGCGTGGTGGAATAAAAAAATATGGCAAAAGAAAGGGAGAAGTTAAAAAATATAGGGCGTAGTATGTAAAAGGGATGTATGAAATTATAACCTTTTTGTATATTGAGAAAAGGAAACGACCGCAATTTGATACGTTTTTTTATAATATGTACCTAATGCCAATGAACCTGCAGTCTTTGGATGCAGTATGAATAAGATAGTCGTACGACGGAGTGGTTTTCTTACTTCTCGCATATTTATCGGTCACTTTTCCAAATTGTTATTGTTATATAGTGCTAGTGCATTATACTGCTATATTTATTGTGTATATTAAAATGTATACATTACCTATATGTATACAAATTCGTATGTATACCTATATGAGCATAATAAGTGTATACTTAAAACTTACGCATGTGATGTCCGCTCGCTATTGCTCGTTCGATGACCTCTCGTGAGCTTGTTGGTGTACCTACATATATTAGTGGGGTGAATTCGATGCTCGATATAATATTGCTTATGCGTATTTCCTATACTATATTTATTTCTTCCTCAATGCAAAAAAAAACATGTAATATGGCTATATGGGCATATGGCTGTTGTGAATTATATGTATAAAACGTATAATATACGTCGTATATACATTTTAATATCGATATGAATTATAAATTCTACGCACGTATTCTATATTGCACCCTAAACTGTGTTCCCATAATTGGGCATCCCATAGCCATTTGAATCTATAACTCAGAGTCTCTGTGACCTGTGTTGAAAATAATTATAGCACCTTATTCTTAAACAGAAGAAAAATATTTAAATAATTTATAGTAGGTATAAAGACTTTTAATCAAAATAAATATAGAATAGCTAAAAAATACTTACAATACGACTTTACTTTACGTAATTCATATTACTAAAGTATTAGTCTGGCAGAGGTCTGTGATCAGGCACGGTTCCAGAGCAAAGATCTGGGCGGAGGCAATTATTTTTTTACAACACAAATACAATTATAATAAAATATTATACCTTATGCTTTAATTAAAAATGTTATTATAATAGTAGGTATAGGTAATCAATGTGATAAATAAATTATAGATTATTTAATATATAAAGCGACAATGGGAAAATAAGTTTAGATTTAGTTTATTTGTTTATTTGTTATTTATATTTATAAAAAAAATATGTCATGGGGGGGGGCTACCCTAGCCCACCCTGAATTCGTCTCTGTCTGTAATAGTCTTAACTCTTTAGTAGCTCGTCCAGCCTATAATATATAATATTATAGGGCCCGGAATTCATCCCTACTCGTAAAGTTGAGTTATTTAGACAGCGCTGGGGATGTAAGATATTGTGCTTCTGGTGGTCGTTGCTGGTAGGTGTATCTACCTATGTAATAACTGGTTTTATATTTAAAATTTTTTAATATTAGGTTTTTGTTTATATCGTTTACATACATTATTCTATTGTGTTATTGTTTCAATGGGTGGTATTACATAATATATAATATATATTATATAGTGGCATAGTGCACGGAGGATGGTCGTTTGAATATGTCCTAGTCCCTAACTGGAGCCAGCACAAGGACTAAGAGTGTATATTATATTATATATTGTATATTATTATTCGGTCGTTGTTGGTTATTGGTTACTCTGTGACTTTTATTATATCGTTACACATGCATATATTAGTATAATGAGCACAAGACTAACAAAAAACAAAACCAGATGATATAGGTAGCCGGTATAGGTACTACGTTTATATACTCGCCGCAGAATAGTGTAGTATATAGATACCTATGATATTGTGATATTCAATTGCAAAGCTGTGTAACCTCACATCCCTCACCTCCTACAATTTAAAAAAAAAAACAGATTACGACCAGAACCTAGTAAAATCAAAAAGATGTTCTTTTCATTTCTAAAAAATATTTTACAACTTTTGCATCTAGTATTGTAATATTTTTTCGTGTGTTTTTATTATTTATTGAGAAAATCAAAACTTAACCAATTCTGACCGGTAAAATACGATTGAGAACGGAATTTTTGAAAATACGATTGAGAGGGCTCAATTTATATTTTTTTTTTCAAATGTTTCTCATACCTAATATTTTTTATCGAACTACTGAGCCCGATATTTGATACTGGCCCTGATAAATAGCGAAAATCAACTTCGAAATGTATATAAAAATGTTGATGACCTAGAAAAGTTATATAAGTCGGATTTTGATCTGCAATTTTCAAGTTATGAACAAGTTGAAGATGCGTTTTTAGAGTTTAGGTATTAGGTATGGTAAGACGAGGTAAATAAAATAGTAAACATTAAAAATAAATATATGTGAAATAAAATTCAGATGATGTATTAAAATATTTATAATAAGTCGTCTAGCATTAATGTATTATCTAAGAATTTACATATACAGGTAACTTCTTAATTATTATTTTAACTTATTATTAATTTTTAAACTATTTAGCCATATTATTTTATGAATTTGTAATAACTAATTTATGATAATGTCTGAGCTTTTTTTCACACAATTTATTTATATTTATACATTCATTATAACTTATTTTAATAAAAAATATTATTATTTTTTGCTACAAATACATTTTCATTAAAAAAATTCGACGTGCTGAATCGTTCAATACCCATTTAAACTTCGTACATTTTTTGTTTTTAATCAAAAAAGTTAATATTTAAAGTTAAAAAAACATCATTGAAAAATCCATACATTCTAAGATGCAAGAATCGAATGCACACAAATCATCGTATTAAAATGAATTTTAAAAAGTCTCCATACAAACATAATAATGGTTATATCTCATTAAAAAAATACAAAACTCAACTTTGTATGTTTATTAAATAAAGACATAAAATGGGATTTTATTGAAATTAGTAAAATCCTTCATTAAAAACGAAGTCAACATGCATCAAGTATTCTGTAATTCTTATAACAAATTGTGTCATCTAAATATAATTACAAAATAAACACACAATGGTTGTTAATGCAGTTTTCCACTTTGGGTAATTGCCCTTGTAATGTTAATGCCGTGTTGACTACTGAGAAGGTAATAAGCACAGTGTCAGCATTCCAGAAGAGGTATACTGTATTCTGCTTTATGGTAGGTACAATATTAGTGTTTGGTTTTGTGGTATAATAATAATAATATAGAAATCTATTCAAAAATACTACAAATTGTCATAACGCATTTAAAATAGTTTATAAACCAGAATAATATATAACATTTATAAATCTTGTGATCTTTACTAAAAAATGTTTACATTTATGGGAAATGCTGAAATTATTCCATTTAATACGTATCAACAATTGGTATACTTCAAAAACCTTATAATAAAATGTCCCTGATAACCTAACCCAACCTAACCTACAATAATCTGTTCAAAATAGAAATTGTACGTATTTTAATTTTAAGTCGGTAAAATAAGATTTACAACATCCTCGTCGTATTGATCGTCTGAAAATATGTTTACAAAAAATTTCAAAAAAATAAACACAATTGTGACACAAAAAGAACATTTTGGTTTATTAAATACAAATCTGATTCAATTCGCGTTGTAGCTATACCTATACTGTATTGTCGTGGCAAGCCAATAAAAATACGATTACTATTTATGCGATGAAGTGAACAGATATGTGCTATAAATCAAAGGCCGAATGGAATACGGCGAGTGAAGCAAAAAAATCAACACCATTAAAATATCAATGAGAACGGTGGTCGGATCGGAACGTGTTAGTCGTAAATCATGGGCGCCACATAAAATATTCTTCGACTAGTGCCGGTGAGATGGTCTACGCCGCGCCGTGCAAACGAGTAAAAGAAATTTGGTTTACGTGAATGTGTACGTGAAGCCCGCGTCGAGTCTGGACACATTATTCATAATACTCTAAAATGTTATTTATTAGTTTGAAAGGGTAGAGCATTTTGCTTGTGCATTAACATTTGCGTACGCCATTTATGTAAATTCGCCTCGTGGTTTATATTTTACGGCGTTTCGATTATATATAAATATATAAACATAAAAAAAAACCCATTATTATTATATATTATTATTTCCAATGTAAATACGATTGCTTTACCTATTTTTTTTTTTTACTTGCAATTGAAATATATAATATTGTGATTTACAATTATTGGCATTATAAAATTGATATTTACATTTATTGCTATAATATTTCGTGTTTAACGAGGCTAAAACAATTGATGGTTTACGTGTATATATAGAGTTAATTGCTAAACGATACCGTGCAAGGCGTTTTCAAATTCAAATAATCCAACAAGATTCATAAGCATGATGAAAAAAATATATTTAAACAAAATTATCCTGTATATTAGGTAACTGATGTACATTTATTTATTATAAAAGATTAAAGGTATGTGATGCAGTTAAACGAGAAACTATACTATTATATTCGGGAAATAAGTAGATTTCTATGCATATCTGTAATAGTTTAACTATAATATGTTTCAGTAATGAAATTCCAATTTGTTTTCATATTTACTGTATCGGTGTTATTGTTTTTTATTTGCTTCAGCTACACTAGAAACAGTAGAATCAAACATTAGATTAAAGAAAAAAAAAACAAAAACAAGAACCCAATACTAATTTTAGATTCTGAGTAGTGTAAGGCAACATAGTTTTCTAAAAACACATTGTACTTGTTTCAAGAGTTTCGACAATCGATATTAAAATATGGTAATTTGGTCAATAACCATAGGTACCCAATTAATTATTGGAGCTTAACAAGTGATATTTGTAGTACCTTTGTTTCCTTTTATATTATTACTATTGTAAAAAGTTAATTTTAGACTAATTATCTATTGTTTATTTATACTAGGTAGTTTATTTGTTAAAAAATACCGATTCAGTAGATGTGAAATTTGTTTGTAATATAATATTAGTAGTGAATTACAATATACAATAATCCCCTGAAAGTTGAAATATTTAATTTGCAATATATATTCAATGGTAATGAAGTTGTAAAAACTATGTGGCAGGTTGGTATACAAATTTAATTTTAATTTCTTTGATTTGGTTCATTCCATTTGTCTATTAAATTGAACTGAAATATATTTTATTTCTATGGTTGAATTTGTTTTGATTTATTCATAAATTTAGATAAATTGTTTGCTTGAATATTACCTATTTTAAACGTAAGATTGAAAATATTTTTTATCCATATGAAAATATTAACAAAATTTTTTAAATTTTAATATAATGTTTTTTATAAAAATTTATAAAAAAGCTCATGGGTAACAAATATTATTTGCAGACATTGTAAGAGGCTTTACAACCTGATTTATACAGCACTCAAAATGGTTGACATTTTGTCAAGTTGCTAACCACGAGTTTATTTTCTCAAATATTGTAGTTTTTTCCTGATTTGTAGTTTTTGAAATAGGAAAAATAAGAAATAAAATTAATTTAGGTTTAAATACTAATAATCTAAACAAGAAAGACGAACTGTATAAAACTTATTAGGTTGAAATGTACACGGTGATAAAGAATATAAAAGTATAAATAACAATAAGGGAAATTTTCGTTTGTTTCGAACAATTTTCATAAAGCTGATATTATATAGTTGAGGGTGATTTGCCAAGTATGTTAACCCTCTTATTTCTTCAGTAATTCAGTTATTGAAACATGATTTCTGTCATTTTTAAATAATCCTATAATATTTTCAAATTTGTTGTGCTTTTAGTGCCACTAAAAGCACCACAAGCACTTTCCAAGGGCACCACGGCTCATTAAAAATTATTTATGAATTATCGAAATTATATTTTGGTTTTTAAAATTTTAATTACTTACGCTGCAAGTAAAACCAAATACCACAACCGCCTCAACGCAATACCTGACCTTTGATTCCAGTAGTCAAAAATAAAACCTGACATTTCCAAACTTTGTAAACATAAGCAGTCACATACATCTCATTAGTTATAATGTTACAATATTCACGATTATAATCAATTTTAGGTTGGGTGTATGCTTAGAATGCTTGAATTATATTATGTTCAATAAAAATATAAAAATGTATTAGCAATGAGAATTAGTGTTCGTTTTTTATTTATGTTTCTCGCTGTATTTATAGCTGAATTTGGATCAAAAAATCTCACCTTAGGAACAAAAAGTTTGGGAACATCTGAATAGAGATTTAAGAGTGTCCAATAAAAATATAAAAATTATGATTTTCAGGCGAAAACTCCCTTTCCTACTATAAATTATCCAGCGGAAAATTTTTCTGCAAATGTTGAATTACCTATTAGAATCAAAATTCAAACGAGTTGTTTTGGAGTTATTTAAGTTTGTGTATTGAGGATAATATGCAATAGCCAACAGCTCCATGATAATGAGTTTGGAAGATATGGTGGCTATTGAAAATCGAATAGTTTTGTAATTAATATTAATCTATCAACACTTATAATTTGTAAAAATTATCCAAGTATAATAAAGTATAAACATTAGCTCCAATATTACTTATATTTTATATTACGTATTGTTAGACTATTTGTATGGACTATAAATTATTATTCTTGTTATAAAATATTAACATTTTAATAACTGAGAAACAACTCGTTTGAATTTTTAATTAGATACCTTCAAAAAAAATTATCCACTTAATAATTTACAGTACTTACATAAAAATGGGGGTTTTCTTACAAGAAATAGAAGTTTTGTTGAGGCTTGACACCCCTTAAGTCGTTCAAAAAAAATTCAAGAATTTAAAATGTGGTCTTTAAGTGTATTTTAAAATTTCATAAGTATGAATTTGAATGAATTCTTTATTAAAGCTAAAATAACAGTGTACATTAAAAATAAATATTTAAATTTTTTTGTTGCACCCAACTATTTTTTGTAAATATTCAATTTAATATTAACTTCAAAATTTGAAATTAATCATTCAATTTTAAGACGCACTCCCGGGAACTTGAAGTTTAGTAGTTTTGTAATTTCTTACGAAAATTACTAAACATTAAGTTATAAATTTTTTTCAATCAAAGAATATTAAATATTAATTATTTAATGTAGTAAGTTTTATGACGATTTTAAAAACGTCACTTTTAACATTATTATATAATTTATTACACTGTACATACTTGACGAATCACTCTGTATAATGATAAGCGTTTATCACAATAATAATATAACTATAGTCTATAATATAACTATAATGGACTTATAACGAAATAATATAAGACACCTCGCGAGTGGGCCCTGGACGCTCGTAGACACTGATGGTATGCACATTACATTATATTATATTAATATAACATACTGGCCAGGTATAGAATACCTTTAAGTGCCATTTTTCATGGTAGGTCCCCATCACCATCATCCACCGATTTTGCCCCATCAGCAGTCCCGTGGGAGCGATTTTCCGTGGACCTTCTCCATAATGTTCTACGATATGAAGATTTTTAATAAACAAAAATAGACGGCGGCTTGACATCGGTCGCTTTGGTCAGCCGTCAACTGGACAAGGAGAAGAAAAAAAAATGCTGGTATGTGGTATAATAATATGTCATGCAAGCCTGCAAGAGTCATCGCATGGTTATTCGCTTTTTATTTCCTCCTCCTATGAAATGTAAACCAAAAAACGGCACACACAAATTGGATTTACGCAAATTCTAAGAAAAGCGGATTATTTTTCTACTTTGCTAATTAAATTTCTTCAAATAAATGCATGCAATCAGTAGTTTTAGTTAAGAGTAAACATGGAATTATAATGGCTATAGTCTTACTATAGTAAAAATGTAAAATTGTATATTGGTAAATATTATATTACTAACATGTATAATGTACCTACATTGTACATAGGTGTACCATTATGTAGGTACACGGTATAATTAATAACAGACGTTTTAATAATCAAAGTTATAAATAGATTCTTTATATTTTATTATAGTACATACCTAGATTTCTTGCTATTTTCAATGTCAAATAATCTTTTAGTACCTACCGCCCTAAATTATATACTCTTTTATTTATAATTTTGTTTGTTGTTAATTATTTAGACATGACGTAGTCTTGACAAGGAAGTCTCTGGTTAGTGACATTTTAATCAGTGAAATTTTCATATATTAATGTAGGTATGTAATTTAAGTGAATTACATAAATTATAATTTATAAATAATAAATAGGTATACAAGAACTTAATACAAAAAATATATACAAATTATATAGGTACCTGGTACACGGTTAATATTCATAGCAATCATAGCATAATTATATTTTCTACTTTAACAATAATATTCTTTACGGGATGTCACCATTGGGTGACTTCCCCCTCCCGTTATTCACCCCCATCACATTTACTTATTGTAATATACAGGATGTCCCGTGAGGATATACCCATTAGCCGTAGAGGGGGACTCGCCGCCCGGACAAAAACCAGTTTATTGACGTTTTACTAATAAAATAAAAAAATTATTAAAAATCTTGAGATTAATGAAAATAAAATGTTAAAAGCTCAAAATTATCACAAAAATATACTCTATAGAATGGCTATCTTCAATTGTTTCAAAAATAAAAAAATAATTTTTTAACTTTTTTACTAAAAAAATTAATTTAATTAAAAAATAAAATATGTGTAGTACTTATCTCTGTGAGTCCAATAAAAAAAACAGATTTATGATATATTTATTATCTTAGGAGATATCGCAATGGGTAAATCCTCGCGGGACACCCTGTATATATAATTATAGATTGTAAATACAATTTTTGTCCAATAAAAAAAAAATAATAATAATAATATTCTTTGTTACATATTATTAACAATCTAATAATTGGTTTAGTAATTATAGAAAAATAATACATAGGTTGTTACACCATTTTATACTAAACACTATATTTAGCATTTTTTTCTGTTTAACAAAATATACATAATATGTATTTAATATTAAGATCACATTAAATATAATTACTTTTATTTTAATAAAAATACACGAATAAATAGAAAATAATATACTTGCGAGGATTAATGTAGATAATTAAAAAAATTAACCTTACATTTTTTAGATTAGATGTAATCGATATTTTATTTTACAAAAATTTGTTTTAATTTTGTATGTGAATGACTTTTAAGTAGAATAATAGCTCAGAAATCTAAATACTATTTAGCTAATTATCAAAATATCAAATACAGGTCAAAGTTTTTAAAATTTATATTAACAATATTAAACTGCTTTGAAATTATTTTTAACAAAAATTTCCACATAGTTATGTTAATATTAATATTTTAAGTGAGATTTTTAATGTAATATATAATACATATAGGTTCTTACTCAATTTTTAAGATTTATAATTTATTATTTTATATTATACTGGCCAGCCAAATAAACTAGGAAAATAAAATGTAAATCATAATAGTGAAATGTTAAAGTTCAAGTAAATTATTAAAGTTGACACGATACTTCAGACCTCGGTACAAAGGGACGGAACGCTCAATAAAGTAAATACCTGAAGACAACATGACTTGAGTTTTATTATATTAATATCTAAATAGTTGAATGTGACTCTGAACGATGTAGTCAACTAGGAAGGATGAACTTTTAATAATATTTACTTTACACTTCGCTGAGAAATTGTTTCAAGCGACAATAATCGTGACAGGTCGGTCGACAACGCAGTCATCAAAGTCGCTACCGGTCCACCGAAAGGGTCGTAGAAAAAAATCACTATCGGTATTCGACCATACCATACTATTTATAATATTTTAACACACCACATCATAGTTTAATCGACTACATTTTTCCAGTAGGAAACTATAAATTTATATTAAATGGAAAAATACAAACATCAAATGACGATTTTAGATTAAAAATATAATATTCAATTCCAACAATGAAAGTTGACGAATAAACAATATTCGTTTTTTTAAATTCATGACATATCTTTGTACACCATTTACCAGGTTACAACTTCACATTTATTTTAGTTGTATAATGTATTTATTTATTGTAACGATGAACTGTGGTTGGTTTTTAATATAACAATATTGCCCATGCCAATAGTTGACTTTGACTACTTTAGTAATATTAACATATTATACCTACCAGCTACCTACTTCATTGCGAAGCACATTGCTTGGACAGTCACATTCTCTATTTTTTTTTTCTAAATTCACTGGGGCTTTATCATTTAAACGACCCAAAGGTCTTTATAAATATTTTTAACAATTATATATAAATGTTACCTACTAGATGTTAACTATATATACTTTACATGTTGATGGAGTCACTTCAATTTTTATATATAAACTTAATCACTTTGAGTTAAGTCAAATTATTAATCTAAATTTTAAATAAAAGTATTCAAGAATGATCTGGATTTTCATCTAATAACTCTTTAGAAGAACTTTTTATTTACATTCAACTTCTGAAAGTTTAAAGTGTACCTTTTAAATTTGTTATTCATGACTTCAATGAAGCATATTGATTACCTACATTGATTATATTGACATCTAATCCGGTAAGCTTAAAAAATACTTAATTTGTTAATCTTCTCAAGAACTGATTAATTTTTTTCGTTTTTAAATGCCTGCAAATTGACTTTTAAAACTATTTATTTAGTTAATTAAATTTATTATTGTATGCAAACTTAATAAAATGATATATTTAATATTTAATAATAAATTTTATAGGAAGACAATAAGGTTAAAAATGAATTTTAATTGTTTTTAAATAATATATCAATTGTTATCAGTGTCACATTTTGAGAATCAGTGTAAATAAAAAGTTGGAGGCCCAATATTAACTTATGATCACTTATAACATTAAGTGATTAACAAATTGTTTAAAATAAATATTATTTTAAATGACTTAATTATTATGTAATATGTTTCTATCATTAGATTAACAATGAAATTATAGGAAGATAGTTTTAAATTATAAATTTTATGATAAAAATAATAGAGTAATATTAATAATAATAATAATAATACAATCAACACTCCAACTTATAATATTCCCAGCAATTATTTAACACGCTGTTTTAAAAATGTTAGCATATTTTCTTATTGTCATAAGATTTGTTTATGTATATAATCAGTAATCACATAAAATAAAACTGTGTTATCAATTCATGAAATTGTTCTTTAATTACCCACCTATGATATATTATAAACGATTGTCTAGTTTTTTTAATTTTTTATTTGTATTAACCAAATTGTCGGCGATTTCGTAAAATTTTCCTTATACCTCATGCTTATATTACATCATAATCAGTTAAAAATATTGATGGAATAATTATAATTTTTAATATTTATAATATTAAATTTGATAGTTTTAATCTTATATTTTTAATAATTTATTGTTCGTTTGGTGTGTATTTTATGCTTCAAGTTACACTGTTAAGTACTAAAATAATAAATATTTGACAACCACAATAAATTACTTAAAATTTCAAAATAATTATCTTAAAACCAAAATTCCCGCATAAGTACTTTTTTATTGGTTAGGTATCATAACATATGTTTATTGTATAAACTAATATTCTATTTTTTTTAAATAAAATAGAGATATTGTGTAGTTATTGTTGAGAATCAAAGAATTGACCTGGATAATCAATTTAAAATTCTAGTAGGTAACCTACATAAATCTTGGAATTGATATTGATGTATATATCAACTTAAACGAAATTAAAGAAATATATGATTTTATCGTCTAATATACTGATGTTTTTTGTTCAAATATATTGAATTCCAATCGAACAAATCTGACATACAAGAGACATAATACCTATGAACTATGATTTATACTTTTATATGTTATTATAAGCTATCTAGTTAAATATTATATTGATATTTTAAAAACTGCATCCTTTTATTTTTTATAAACCCACATATTATATTAAAAAAATATATAAAAAAGTTATTTATGAACTGTTGTTGTCTAATGTCCCTAGTTATATTTTAATAGTACCTACAATCGAAACAAATTATTTCTGGATGAATATATTTTTAACTAGCTGACCCTGTGCACTTCGTTGCCCGTACAAAATTACAACTATTATTTATTATTATGATTCAAACTTTCTTCAATTCGTTATTCAATATTTGGTGAATTGTTGTAAATAATTTTAAAAATATAGAAAAAAAAATTAAAGATTATTTAGATCATTTTAAATCGGCGGATAGTAATAATACTAATTTTTGTGTCTTACGGGCGACCAAATGGTCTCAGAACCAAAAGAAAGGTGTTATCTCAAAATATTAAAATGACAGGAGAGCCATTTTAAACTATTTTTAACTTGAAACTGTATATCTTTTTTCGTAATGAATAATTTGTAATGATTGGCACATCTAAAAATGTACAAAGTTGTTCTTCGTTAACACTAGTAGTAATTTGTTTTTTTTTAATTAAAATGTAACGTAAAAAAAAATAATGTAAACAATTTTCGATAAGAAAAAAAAATTTCTTCAGATATAGAACCTCTTGGTTGTTAACATCATTGTTTTTACTTAATTGAAATTTTTTCATTCTGAATTAAATGCATGGTTTTACTAAGACGAAACCAACCTCCAAATAATAAATAATGTGGCTTTCATTTAAATAGATACCTATTTACAAGACAGTTCCCCGGGAGGTGTTATGGGTTAAACCATCACCTCCCATGAAGTTTTCTCAGATTATGTAATCTTATAAATAATTAAACATTAAAGTTGTATAGATTTAGTTTTCATAACCTTCTCCCATCCCCTCCCTAAAATTGGTCCTGAATACGTCCGTGCCTACTTAATTTATAATTTACAATTTTTTTTATAGATATTTTTGTTTTGTCGATAAATGTACCTACAGTAATTAATAATACCTATACTGTACCATCATATTATTATTGTATGGTTGATACCATGAATATGAGATAGTAATTTTTGGTTATCACTAATTTATTTTATCATGCCGATAGAATCTTTTAGTTTTAACACTATTGTTAAGAACCAAATTGTGCTATTTAGATCGCTATTAAATAACGAATGTGTAAATTTGATCGACTTATAGCCCCTTTCAGTTCTGGATAACTTTTTAAATAATGGACCTACAAGGTTGGATGTGAGCTTGAACTATAAAATCAATAATCCATTGTGTGAGTACCTCTTTATACTTCGAATTTTGTAAAATCCTTTCTTAGTGTTCTAGTACATCTTGGTAGAAAGGTACTGTCAAAATGTCAAGTCCCTAGCTAATATATTTTCGGCTCTACGTTGATCAGTCAGTCAGGAGGACTCAGATTAT
>WHPZ01573739.1:0-13586 GCA_016617965.1 Macrosiphum rosae | reverse complement strand
TAATAATATGTAACCTACAATATTGCAACCATTAAATTAACAAAAAATATAATTTTTTTTTCGTCAGCTGAAAAAATATCATGTGTGAGATACCCTTTAGCTATATATAGGAGTTGAAAAAATAAGATATAAAGATCCTCCTAGTCTCAAGGAATCTATTGATAACGGTCTAGTAGTTTTTGAGTTTTTTCGCTTGTGAAAAAATATCAAATATAGTGCTATACAGGTGTTAGGTGTATAATGGTTTTGGAGTACCTCTCTTTGTGAATTAAAAAATTGGTTAAGTAGTTTTTAAGTACTTATATAAGCTACAAACATAGGTACATTCAACTATCATGTTTGTTTTAAGATATAATTTCTTTATTTGAAACCATAAACATGACAATTTGATGCATGATTCCATCTCATCTGCCCGAGTACCTAACCAATGGCAACTTTTTATATTCAAAATTCTTAAATCCGTAAATCTCAAAATTCATGTTTGAGCATTTCTCCGGGTCCAATTGTAAATTTAAACCATCCAGGGACCCACTCAAACACACACACACACACACAAATTCATCAAAATCGGTCCAGCCGTTAAGGAGGAGTTCAATGTCGTAGAGACATACTTACAGTAGAATTATATATATACAAAAATGTACATCGCCAATCATAGTAATCAGTAACCAATTGCAACCAAAAACATGTATATGTATATGTCATATTTCTACTAATCATAAAAGTTATATATATAAATATTATAAATAAACAAAAAAAAAAAAAATAATATTCTATTTTCGTGAGTTAAAAAACTTATTAATGTGTGATCCACCCTCCAGGTACCTATACGAGAAGAGGTTGAAAAACCTATGCCATATCCTCCAAGTCTTAAGGAATAATATGTTGGTATAACCTTTACTTCAATCGGTCAAATTGATTAAAAACTACAAGATTAATAACGCAGAGTACATTAAAAAAAAAATAGGTATATCTATAATAATAATAATATATTATATAAAGACGATAATATAATAATGTATAATATAATCAAAATATAAATTGTTATATCACAAATAATATTATATTATATAAAAAATAAATATTTTGTAGCTTATGATTATCTTTCTTAGGAACAGTGAAGTCTTTTAAGAGGGATCTAACATTGATTTAAGTGTTATTAAATTTAGTATAATAAATAAATTATCGTTGTTGTTTGTAACAAAATTAACATAATAACATATTCCATACAATTATATAAAGGAATTAACAATACGAATAACGTGAATTGTGGAAGGTGTCAAATCTTCATTTTTTTTCAAACAAGTTAAATGTTATTTAAATCAATGATGATATTATGCGTATTATACTTAATGATCAGATAAAAGATAGTGAATTAAAATAATAATAATAACATAATATAATATAAAGAATTTATATATACTCAATTATATATTTTGTAAGTTAAATATATTAAATAATTCACAAATGCATACTATATATTATTATGATTTTAGATTATTCAAGTTCATGGTTAAAGCATATAATAGTATGTGACACTACGAAAAAGATAATTATACATTTTTCGTTGAAATTTCAACTGCGTCGTTGACAAATGATTCGGAGTTTGGTTCCGCCACCAAACTTATAGAATTGTAACTCTAAAACGATATACAAATACAGTTTGTAAATTCACGTCAAACTACATTCAGTAGATAGTAAAAATTGTATTATAAGTAGTATACCTCTTCAGCTATTCTATGTAAAAAATCAGATGTCACCGGCCCCGTTTGTTCCACCATTTTGTAAAAAGCTCCTTCCTTATTTTGCAATAAATTATATGGATGGTCAAACTCGACCATTATTCCTTTGTCCATAACAAGGACTTTGTCCGAATCCATAACAGTGTTCAAACGGTGTGCAATTGTTAAGACTGTACATGTTCGGAATTTACTTCTGATGGTATTTTGAATCAATGCATCTGTACTAAAATGTTTAGTCAAAATTAAATGTTTGATGCTCTGTTAATAATTGATAAATTTAAAATAAAACAAGTGTAATTTTATACTGTGGATCGACGTTAGCAGTGGCTTCATCCAGTACAAGAATTTTATTACATCGAATAATGGCTCGGGCCAGGCATATTAATTGCCTTTGACCAATACTGAAATTGGAACCACCTTCGGACATTTTCGTGTCAAGACCATTAGGTAAACTTTCAACAACATCTTTAAGCTCGACCTGATTTATAATTTAAGCTCAATGAAAATTTGTCACGTATTGTATGAAATTAGAGATTTTGAATCTATTTGCTTTTAATAAAATAGGTATTAAACTGTGACGATAATTACTTGATCTAATGCATTTAAAAGAACATGATCCGAGTATTTATCAAACGGATCTAAATTTGTTCTCATTGTTCCAGAGAACAATACTGGTTCTTGCGGAATGATGGAAAGCTTTGATCTCAAAACGTTTAGTCCCAATTCATGTATTTCAATGTCATCAATTATGATATTACCTTCATTTATAGCCAATCTAAATAGGGCTGCAATTAGAGACGACTTTCCCGCTCCTGTTCTACCAACGATTCCTATCTATAAGTATAATGTTTAAATTCCAATAATGTATTTTATAATGTGAATAGATTATTAACAAGGATTACTTTTTGCATTGGTTCGATGTATACATTGAGGTTATTAATTGCATATGGTGCTTTTGGACTATATCGTAAATAGAAGTTTTTGAATATAATACTTCCATTTGATGGCCATTTTAATGAAAGCAATTTATCTAAAAATAAAAACCAAATACAGAATGTTATCTTATAGAAACACTTAAAACTTATAACATATAAGTAAACACTAATCACGCCATAACTTATTTTATACAAACAAACATGTTATGGTTCTTTCAGTTTAGATGATTGTGTTTTATTAATTTATTATTTTTAATTTTCAACATTGGAGCAAAACAATTATTAGCATATTAAATATATATTTAAATTTTAGATTCTGAGTGGAACGATGAATGTATTGATTTTACAATGATGTGTGTTTTTTTATTTTTTTTACTTTTGTGTCTGTGTACACGATTAGTAATCGAAATAATGCTTCGATTTTCCACTTCAGTTTCTTGTTCGATGGGAAAGTGAATCTAGTTGGTACTTTTGAGAGGTAAAAATTTTAAAATTCAAAATAGTTTTCAAAAGCGCCGGGAAAAACAAAATAAAAATTAAGGAAAGACGGGAATTTTTACTCAAAATCGATTTTGGCTTTTGGTGTAACTTTAAAACAAATGATCTAACCGTAGATACATGAAATTTTCACTAGTTGTTTATATGTATTTTTAAAATTTTCAAAATATTTTGATTTATTTTGAACTGTTTAAGGACATTTTCAGTTTCCAATTTTATAAGTTTTTTTTTCTATGAATGTCAATAAAAATTTATTTGTTGAGTAAAAATACTTGAAAATTTAATAAAAGGTTCCTGATATATTGTTACAATATCAGTTGAAAAATATTAAAAATACATAGGCACAATTTTTTTTTATAAGCATTTAAAGATCGAAGTTTGACAAAATTTATCAAAATCTCGAAAGTTATAAATCATCGTAATTAATAAATTATAAGATGTTCAACTTTTATATCTAAGGATTGAAAATTTAAAACAAGATTCCACGTAAGTAGTTAATTATGTTTCCAAAAAATCTAAAAAATACATAAACACAGTAAGTTTATTTTTATAGTCATTTTAAGTTCAAATTTGGACGAAATTACATATTAAAAACCTAGAGTAACTATTTTAGTTTTTTTGCTGTGATTGTATAATATTATTCGTGGGTACTTGAAACTTCTAAAGTACCATACTACTATATATCTATGATAGTATCACGGTTTGTTATTGATGTATAACGCGTTATAAGTACCTAATAGATACTGTGATATGATTAATTTGGAATTTATTATAGATATCTATTATAGGTCATTTTTTTTAATACCATAGATATGTACATACTATGTCTTATACCTAGACTGACATACCGTCTCCGCTCAGAATCGTTTTTCTTATACAATGATATTATATCATTGAATTCACATTTAATACCATCCATTATATAGTGACCCACTTGTAAAATATTGTACAGCAGAGCACCTTTTTAAGATTTGAAAATGTAAGACAATTTTCCTCTCAAGTTATATGCAAAATAGCAAAATAAATAATAAAATGATGTTCATCAACCTACTGTAATTATACTGCTAAATAGAATAATAATTTACTTTAAGAGCAATTTTAAAAAACATATAATGAAGTATACGTCATAGTAATATTGGCGGACGACCATCTTCACACAGAATTTTTAACTATATGTATGCGATTTTTCAAATTTTACAAACTTTGTATTCAATTAAACAAAGAATAAAATGCTTCTTTGAGTCAAGATAATTATTATATCTACCTGTATTCATTAACTCAATTAATACAACTGATTTACCTGTAGATGATTCAAACGAACATTCTTGTGGAGCATTTGTGTATTCTAGAACTCTTTCAACTGACGTCATATGATTTTCTAACTCCGCTGTTTGTCGCATGCCAAATTGCACCAGACCAGCTAGCCCACAAGTTTGTGAAATAGCTAGGCCAACATTTCCTCCAAATGTGGCTGAGTACGATTATTAATTATTATTAGCAAATATATATTTTTTTAAATAATGTATCATTATAAGCAATACATTTATAATAATCTTACTGTTACTGATTACTATGAAGCTAAATGTAACTATGCTTGTATATATAAAGCAAATTAAATCCAACCAAAAGGCAAACGCTCTACTTGATGTTATAAATAAATACCATGCAGACGAATGTAAGTCCTGTAATATTTTCACATACTATAATACCTATATGAGACATTTTTATATTTATAACTTATTACCTGGTGATTATCAAATTCTTTTGACAATATATTTTCAGCTTTAAATGCCCTTATTGTCGTTAAACCTTGAATAGTTGCATTCAAATGAGTGAATGCAGGACTACGTGCTAATTATTTGTTTATTACAAAACCCACAAAATGAATAATATGTTAAAAAAATAAATTATAAATAGTAATTCTTACACTTTATTATCTCTACTTACTACTTCCTTCCAATCGTTTAACACTCCGTGATAATGACAAATAAAAAACGGTGATTTTGTAAAAAATAACTGATAATATGATAGCTGGAATCATAAGATATATATTTATAATTCCAACAACTGTCAATACTCCCAATAAATTCAATCCATTCTATTAATAATAATTTATATTAAAAAAAATTTTGTTCCTTTAGGGAGGTATCTATTTTCTATAAAAGAAATATACTATTTAATTACGTGTATACAATCTAACAATGATACAGGTAACATCTCATCAATAGTTCCCATGTCCTTTGAAAAACGGTTGAGGATAGAACCTAAACAAAAAATTCATATAAACCTTTTAAAAAATCAAACAAATTTTTAATACATAATACCTGATAAATTTGTATTAAAGAAGTATATTGTTGCTCTGATTAAAGTATTGAACATATTATTGTGTAAATGTATAGAAGCACTCATACTAATCGATACAAATGTAATTAATCTGATAGTCGTAATTATAATCAAGAAAAGTGTGATACATCCAAAAACATTTATACAGGTTTGTCGAGAAATTGTCATCCACCAAATATTACTCAATGAATCATGAAATATTGATGTAGACACGCTACTTTCATTTTGAAAAACATGTTCTTCTAAGTTGACCCTAAATTTTTAAAAAGTCAATATTTTATTCTTCATAAGCTATCTGGATATTTACATTACCAATAAGTTATCCAGAAATCTCCCACAGAAGACAATAATTGAGTGAGAATACAGATAAAAATAAAGAATAATATTTTGCACTTATTTCCACCAGCCAAAAAATATAATAAATAAACGGCATATGAAACAGTTCCATAAGTTCGGGGCTCAATCATTCCAGTGGGCTCTGCTATATTTTCACTGTAATTACTTTCGCTAGTGGAAAATTTGATACTTTCCACAGACGCATAAGTAGACTTTTGTTCAGAACTTAAAATGCTTTCATTACTAATGGCATATTCATTATTTGGTAACTTTAAAGATTGAATATGATTTGTTAAGTCTATATTAGACGCCTGAAGTTCTTCATATGTACCCTTTGCTAATATTTTTGCCTAGAATTAACGAAGTTAATCGGAGTTAATCGTATAAGTGATTATAATTAAAATGTTAATATTTACATTTTCCATGACCACAATTTGATCCATATCGGCTAAACACTGCAATCGATGAGTAACAAGAATACAAGTTTTTTCTTTAAGGAAACCTATTCATTCAATTAATGTAAGATTTATTAAAGTTAAATAATTTAATCTTTTTGTATAATAACCTTTTATGCCTATTTCAAATAAATGACTTCCAACGTTTGCGTCAACAGCTGAAAGAGGGTTATCCAATAAATAAATATCCGCTTGTTTGTATAAAGCTCTGAAAGAAAATGTGTCTCTCAATATAAAATAATAAATATTATATCTGGTGTATTTATGTGCATATTTACCTGGCTAAATTTATTCTAACTCTTTGTCCACCACTTAGAGTAACTCCTCTTTCTCCCACGATTGTTTTATCACCGTACGGAAACTGTTCAAAATCAGTTTGCAATGTACATACTTGTATTACCTATTTCAGAACCAAATTAGAAAATTAAATTTTACACGCAGATAAACAGATTGCATATTATAATATAATGGGAAAATATTTACTTGTTTATAACGATCCTTATCCATTGGTGAATCGAACATAATATTCTGTTGAACAGATCCAGCGAATATCCACGGTTCTTGTGACGCATAAGAAATTACACCTCGCACATGTATGGCACCATCAGAAAGTGGCAATTCTCGTAAAATTGCTTGAATTAAAGAACTCTGTAATACAAATATTATAGTGGTAATTTCACAAAAACGTTGGCAAAGATTAAGATATCACAAACTTTTCCCGATCCTACGGTACCAACGATTGCGACCAAGCTACCAGGTCTTACGGTCAGTGATATGTTTTCTAAAGAATTGCTGGTTTGATTGTCTGTCCACTTGGCTGTAGCTTTAGAAATGACCATACAAAAATGATTTAAACAGCCGATGGCATCTTTTATGTCGGTACTATTATTATCAGGCTCTGTTATTTCGTTATGACTTGTCATCATTGGTTTTTCAGAAATAGAAGGCTTTGGACGCTTTGGTATAATAATACGATCATCTTTTTCTTCGTGCAATAAAAAATTCTGTAATTTTATAGTCAATATCGTTTTCAATTTTAACAAGTTCTTGTTACGTCTTAATTAACATAATTGTTTGTATCATTTGAATACCTGAATGCGTTTTATTGAAACTTTCAATTCTGAAATTTGTCCCAGACCTTGACAAAAGAAAAATGTCATTGTGGGCATTAATATACTGAAGTATGTGGTTATGACAAAAATCTAAAAGTGTTAAACGTATTATAATATGATATTATATCAAAATAGAGAAGATAATTCATTACTTTTTGTACGGTAATATAATTTCCTAGTAATACGTATGACAAAATACTAATAAATAGTTGAAATCTTGTTTGAATTATTGCTAACGACGTCAATGTATCTCTGATGTATGATGATATTTTTACATGTTCGATTTCTTTTCTACAATTATATAAACATGTATATTATGTACCTATATGTATTATTTGATACAATCTTATAAGATTTATAAAAACATACTTTCTTATATATTTTACAGATTTTGAAAATAAATTTTCCCAAGTGTACATTTTAATTACTTTAATGCCAGAAATGATTTCATTCATTAAACGTATTCTCTCGTCGGTTGTTTTGGCAGTTTTCAGTCGATTTTCGGAAATTTTTTTCCCAAGCCATCCTAGAAATTTAACAATATTGTTTCATAATATACCTACATCATTTTTCTAGTAAATTTATATATTTCACATTCCACAAACCTTGAAATGGAATTATTAGAATCATGACAGCAATGCTCAATAATGAAGATACACCTATTTCCTGCCACAAAAAATATGTGACCACAATTGACTGTAGAGGACCGATCCATAAGTAGTGAAGAAATGTCGAGGCTCTATCGAACCGATTTACATCATTGGATAATAAATTTATCACTTGACCGACAGTGGTTTCACCAATAGCAGTGTTACTCAGACGTAGCGACTGTAAGAATCAAAAATATTTTTAATTTAAGTCATAATTAGTTTTTTTTTTTTAAATGACTAGGTAGATGTATTTTAAAAACTTGTAAATATTAAATAATATGATTTGGGGGGACGGAGTGGTCAAGCGGACTAAGGCGTCGGTTGCGACTCTCTCCGACTTCAAAACCTTGGCTGAGAGTGGAATTTTTCTTCGGGCAAGTCACGGTGTCCGGAGAACAAGTTCCACCTTCCCATACCCGGGCATGGCAGATACCTACGGGTGCCCACTAAAAAATCTGCCAAACTATCAAAACACAGGTGTTTAACCTACAGTACCCTCCTCCACAGTTAAGAACCCATCCAATGGCCTAAGTTGATATGTAAATAAAAAAATAATATAATTTAAAAATTTTGATTAAATAAAAGAAAATTATTAGAATTATTTATGTGAACCTTTTAGTAAGTATTAGATCAACAAGAATCATTATTCGTAATATTTAAAAAAAATAAATACTAAATTTAGAACCAGATTTTAAGAAGTTTAGCTGATTACAGTATTTTCTTTTATTGAAGATTGAATAAAACATAGTTTGCTTACAGTTATTAGGTACCTATTATAGTACTATATCTTTTAGAATTTCATAGAACAGTGTACACTTGTGTTAAAATTTAAAGCACTTGTGAATAAAATAAATATATTGTTACTAATTAGTAAAAGTGAATAGTAATTAGTAATTACTATTCACTTTTTATAAAAAGTTACCGATATTCGAATTATTTTATATAAATACCTATTTTAAACACGCATGTCACAAAATTCAATCAACATTTTACACCCAATAGTTTATATAATTCGTTTCTTATTTCAACGTTTGGGACATTGAATAACGGGGCTACATCTAACTAAACAGTCTTACATATTGTTATCCACTATAAGTACATGTTATTTGTGCGTTTATATAAATATATATACATATAAAATATTTGTATAGCTATTATGTATGTATGTACCTTTCTAAATATCATCGAACAGCAAGCGATTCGCATTTTCATACCGCAATGTAATATTTCTACCAGTGTTACATTTTGCAAGACCATCGAAGTGAACATGCTTAATACTAGGCCAAATGCACACATGTATGCATATCCTAAGTCAGCCTTTTCGGAACCAACTGGGTTGAAATACGCTAATATTCCTCCAATAAATAGCGGTTGAGACATTCTGAAAGCACACACACAAACGATTTATTTGCATAATATATAATAATATAATAACACTTTTTGTTGTTTTTTACTTTAAAATATACACAAATATGTAAGTATAACTACTTTTTAAATTTGGTATTATCCAACCTACTCGCACGTACATATTATTATATACAATTTCCAATTTCTTTTTTTTTTTTGTAAATGTATTTAATTTTGATGGTTAATTTATCTATTAACCAAATCATTTAATAAATATAAAATAACCAACAACAAATGACACACCTATACGGCTATACACATTAATCTTTTCATAACCAAGTGTACATACTGATTAAATATAAACTGAAGATGGCAACACTATGTGACCAATTTTGGCTATTAATCTTGGGAAATAATGATATTACTTTTTTCCCTCCAATTTTTATCACTTTTACACATCCACGTTTCTTATAAAGATTATCAGAACTTGTTATCTTTAAACGTAATTGTATTGTAGTATTTTATCCGTAGAGTTTGAATTTGGATTCAAATTAATGATTTAACTATTTTTTGGTCGTTTTTTTGGGTGTTCGCACTAAAAATTGTATGTGATGAGTAGCTAGTGATTGAACAGGGTTCATTCATTGGAATATCATTACGATTGCATTTTCCACTGAATGAACACACCTATTCAAAGCTTATAATTTATGAATAATTATTTATAGATAATTAATAATTTTAATTAGGTACCTACTAACACAAAAAAATCATTTATCAATTTATATTCTCTCTTTTTTTTTTAAATTTTTAGGCAGATAGTATAGAAGCTATTTTAAAATGGATTCAGTGGGAAAAAAAAGTACCTACTGCAGATTTAACTACACTGAATATGATTTGTTGGTAGCTATAAATGCAGTGAATAATAAAGATTTGTCTTTAAATAAAGCATATAAATTGTATGATATACCCAAGAGTACCCTGAGTAACAAAATAAATAAAAAAAGTACCTCTAAGTCACCAATTAGGGCCAAAAACTGTTTTAACTTGTGAAGAAGAGACTAGAATAGTAAACTGGATAGTTAGCCCTGCTAAAGTTAGATTTCTGGTTCATCCAGAGAAAGTAAAGGATTCTGTTTAACTTGTTTTAAACGCATGTGAAAAACCTAATCCCTTTACAAATAATCGCCCTGGTCCTAAATGGTTTGAGCTGTTCTTGAAAAGACATAGTGAAATAACCTAACGAAATACCGAAATTATATCGAAAGCTCGTGCTGCAGTCACTGAAGAAAAAATTAGGAAATGGTTTTGTGAGGTCCAAAAGCTTATAACTTAACAAAACTGTACTGATATATTTGAATGACATGGTTTCACTTGCATTTTTCGAATATATTGCTAATTCTCTCTATAATAATCTCATTCAAAGACAAGTTAAATTTCCTGTGTTACGTTTTCTTGTCTCTTGACGGGCATACAAGTCATCTTAGTATAGAGCTATCGGAGTATTGCATTAAAAAAGAAATACACATTTTTTGTCTACCACCTAATGCCACCCACATTCTTCAACCACGCGATGTATCAATATTCAAGCCATTAAAATCATTTTGGAAAAATGTTGTTCGTGAAAATAAAAAAGATAGAGATTGAGAACACTTTAATAGACATGCAAAAATTATAACTACATCCAATTTTGGATCACTATTTAAAAAGGCATTTGATAACATTACCATTGAATCTATTATAAATATTTTTCGTGTTTGTGGTCTATACCCATTTAATCCTGATGCCGTAAATTATAACAAATGCATTTCTAATCGTTTTAAAGAGGTCAGTAATAATAGTGAACACGATAGTTTAAACGACAATGAACAACCAGTAGCTTCGTCTTAGGTACCTACAAAGTCTGATTTTGTCACCACATAAAAAACCTTGCTCTATTTACTAGAAGCAAACGTAGGTAAAAATAATTTGGAAAAAGAACACTTTAAGTATAATATGTGATGAGAGTATAGGATTGATTGAATGTAACACAGAGCAAGTAGAACAACTAGTTGAGAATACGCTAACAAATTCCGATATTTCGTTATCAAACTTAAATATTTTAGACATTCCAATTGAAATTGATGGTGTATTATACAACACTAGAGATATTGACCCATTAAATATCACCCCAGAAACACAGGTTACATATTATTTAACCAATGAAAATGGGGACAATTAACCAGATCTAGAGGAAAGCAATGGAAATCGCTATATGGAAGCTAGTAATAGTTAAGATGACTTATGGCTAAAACATATGCCATGGCCAACGAGTGCTGAAATGATCAATCCTAACAAAAAAAAAATAAAAAACCTCCTGTACCTTATGCCATAACATCTGAACAGTGGAGAAACATTCACGAAGAAAAATCAAACGAAGATCAAATAATACACGTTAAGTGTTCATTCACTGGTGAATTTGACTTTTCTAAAAAATGTAAATTATTTTTTACTAAATTATAAAAGTTGAGTTTTACTATTTACTATTTTTAGTTACGTATTAATGATTATATTTTTAATACTCGTAAATATTTAAATTTGTATCGAATGAACTGAGTATAACAGCTGATACAAAAGTTATAATAAAATATAATATATTAATTCTCATTATGAAAAACAAGTTACAACATCAAAATTAAATGTTAATTGTTTGGTAATTTATGTGGTCGTGTCAATATGAATCATGTAAATATTGAATTTGATGAAAAAACCATTATTTTGTGTAAATTAAACTTGGTTCTTTATATGGTAAGTATAGTAACTGAAATTCATATCTATGTAGGTAACGGATTTTCATAAAATATATTTAATAAACTTCCGCAATCCTAAAATTAATGTACCTATATCAAGTCGTTGATGATATTATTATCTAAATTATGATAAAAAGTTATTATGTAATTCTTACTTCAATATAATTTTATCAACGAACAGTAAAAAACCATAAAACATATATCGAGCAGCAGACATTCGAATCAAGGCTCTCGTCAAGCTGGGTTTTTGCTCCCGCTTAAATGCACTTGCCAATTCTAAATTCCATTTACTTTGGTAAAAAAAAAAATATATAATAAATTATAAAGAAGTACCTACGAAATATTATTTTATTTATTGAATTACTTCTCTAATTCGTTTCCCAATAATGATGAAGTGTGATCGCTTAATGTCTTATACAAATCATCTTCATCTAAATCTCTTTTTCGTCCTGTTTTGAACAGATTTAACATCCAGCTAAAAGCAGTAAATAATTTAAAATATAATTAATAATATATTATACTTAAGAACTGGAAACATGTAAGTATCTATTATTTGTATTATTCTTTAAATACTTGTTCCAAAAAAAAAAAATTTTTTTTTGTATCCTATAAGATTAACTTGTATAATAGTACTAGTTAATATTAAGGCATTAAACATAATATGAATATACGTAATATATATGTTACCGAAACGTTGATAATTTAGGAAATAATGACTATTCTCAATAAATTGTATCATTGACCGGAAATTGTCATTGTTTCAGCAATTTGTTAAGCAATGTTATCACGCATCGCTTTCTTCTTACTTATTTTAAATTTTAAATTGATAATATAAATAAAATCATCCCTTATTAATTATTTATATTTATCAGAATCCAGGACATTTCACATTCGATCTGTGACACTTAGGATTTGTACATACAGGACAATTTACACCTCAGCATTTGTATTTATAAAATATATTTAGTAGATGTAATAAAAATAATAACCATTGTCAATAAAATTAAAATAATAAAAAAAATACTGTTTAATAACATAATATTATAACACTGAATTTAAAAAAACTATTATTTTTTTATAAACATAAATATAGTTATCAACTGATTTCGGATTGAATTCCTTCGATTACGGTTGTGTAACAAATGTCAAGGGGGTCAAAAGTCCGTATACTATTTAGCTACGATATAAATTTCGGCCAAGCAAGATCACCTATCACATATATTTATCGTGGTATTTATGTGTTTTATTAAAACTGTTATGTTATCATCACACTCAACACAGTCCGTTTAGCTTTTAGTAGTGAGTACTTCGTAGTATGGTAAATACGTTTGTTATATTTTAGTGCGTTTTATACTAATTCGTAGTATATGTACTCCTATTAG
>WHPZ01573735.1:0-24186 GCA_016617965.1 Macrosiphum rosae | reverse complement strand
ACTCAAGTTCAAATCACAATTTTTAACCGTCGTTTTTTTCAAGTCAACACTATTTTTTAAGTTAAAACTATTTTTTAAAAGTCAACACAATTTATTCAAGTCAAAATTATTTATTAAAAGTCAACAATATTTTTTAAAATTCGATACAATTCTTCCCATAAATGTATTGAACATCATTCTCCAATTAAACTGGGGATTGACGTCAATAACTGGGGAATGTCTACATTTACAACATTTACCAATTTTTAGGTAAATTACGTCATTTACCGGGGAATGACGACATTTACCACTTTTACATCATTCACCGTAACATATATTTATTGGTATTTGATTATGAAGTAGGTACCAATATTGTTAGTACAACGTCATACACAATACAAATATTTAATTGTTTTAATTAAGATTAAGAATTTGCCCATGAACTTAACACTGCATTCAGATGTTTTCCACTTCTCGACTCACGAAAAAATAACAGACAGGTACAAGGGAATAGTATTCATAATAGGAAATATGTATAGTATCCAATCACTTTAGGCATCAAAGTCCGATTTACACCGGTCATAATTGATAACTATAGATATAGTCTGACATACCTACTCAAGCTCAGTTTACTCTACTACATTATTTGCACAAAAAATAAAAAACCCCTTTGGTACCTACATGGCTACATGCAACAGATCACCCAATAAAATTCGATTGCACCTTATACTAAATGTCTAAATACTTTTAAGTTTTAACTAGACACTTTCTGTTACATAGTTATAAAATTATAAAAGATAGGTATAACTAAGTGTATTCCCGACCAATGGTACTATAGAGAGAGGTTCACTTATACACCTATATATGTTAATCTGCAGCAGCTAGTAATTATATAAAACACTTGTTATAATAGTTTGTTTTTCATATAAAATTATGTTTATCATTTGAGTTTTTCATTTATTTATGATAAAACGTATTTTATTCTTAGCCTGAAGTAGGTAGGTATACGTACTTATAATGTATGTATGTGTATTTGTTTTTCAAGCTAAGTGGATACTACACTCGTACAATAGGTTCTTTCTGCTTTCATCTTGTTACTTTATTATATAATACTTGAATGTTTCAGAGAAAAATATTTACTTGTGACAAATAAATCTACTGAAAAAGACAAAGAATTTGTAATTACAACGGTTCAACATGAATTGTCACATCAGTGGTTTGGCGATCTCGTAACATGTTCATCGTGGAATTATCTTTGGTTAAATGAGGCTTTTGCCACATTATTCGAATATTTTGCTGTGCAAGTGGTTAGATATAAAAAATGCAATTGATTTTTCATTTTTGAATCAAAATTAATTGAAAAATAATTATTGTTCAATGGTTTCTACAGGCAGAACCTGACTGGCGTATTGGAGATCTATTTGTCATTGAACAACATCAAGGAGCATTAGCCTACGATCATAGACCACGTCATCCAATCACAGCAACCGTTAATGATCCAACTGAAATACAAGATATTTTCGATACAATTACTTACAATAAAGGAGCTTCAGTACTAAGAATGTTAAATCATGCATTGAATGATGATATATTTAGAACATCTTTAACATTGTATTTGAATACTTATAAGTAAGTTTTAAAAAACCTTAGATAGTGAGACAGAATTGCAATTAGTTATGACTTGTTCACAGTAAGTATTCATTAGAGAGAAAGCTAAAAAGCTTAGAAACATTTGTAGGATTGCAGCTATAGTAATAAGTAGTTCATTAGGTTTATTATAATTTTGAATATCCATGTGTACACCTATCTGGATGGCTGGATAGGTATAACATCTTATACAATAAGAGGCATAACGATATTTTATAATATATTATTACATAATATGTTTATTATACTTTTATATGGACTCGCCATACCTAACTGCAGTCTTTATTATAGTTTAAATCTATAATAATAATTATTATTATAAATTGGATACATTATAGTACCTACCTAACCTAATGATTTGTCACACAATAGGTTAGGTTAAACATATTTATAACAATGACTATATTATCTTATTAACTAATTTTTCTTTAAAATTTGTTTAATTTTAGGTATAAAGCTGCAGAACCAAAAAATTTATGGAGTTCATTTGATAGTGTACTATTTGACGCGAATTATAAATCAGGAATATTAGGAAATACAATTACTGTCGAAGAGTTTATGAGGTCGTGGACTGATCAAGCAGGATATCCTGTAATAAAAATCGATACATCGAGTCCCAACTATATTGGTATATCCCAAGTACGTCGTATCTATATGAGTATTAAAATTATTCAATAATTTACATATGTGCATAACTAGTGGAGGAATTAAAAAATATTATTTTACAAAATCCTATAGGCTGTAGCCCCCTGCCTTTCATATAAAATTCATGGCTTCGTCACTGTGCACAGTGTGCAGACATAAATCATTAAATGTAGTATAATGATAATATTATGTTATACAAACGGATTGGTAGATACAATATGTGTGTTGCACTCTACCATACGTCTATGCAATATATTAATATGGGGGTGAGCTGTTTAGGACTTAAAGACTTAGGTACCTACTTACTTATACTGTAGCCTGTAGGTATCTTACCTACTAATCTACCTATCCGTCCTACAGACATAGGCACTATATTAGTATACGGTTTGATGTCTGTCCACTGTTGTGGTGGGGATGCGTGGAAAAAACTTGTTTTGGTCGGTCGAGTGGTTCAATCTTATTCTGAATAGAGTATAGAATACATTAATACATAAGAAATAATATTACAAGTACCTACCTAGATAAATATTAAATAATATTTACCTAGGTAGGTTAGGTTAGTTCATAATAAAACAATAAGTACCTAATATAATTATATAAATATTTTTAGTAATAAGTATATGCAGACAAATTGTCCCTGTTCAGAATTGTTTGGCGTATGCAATTATTTAAAATTTGACACATCCGTCACATCATCTATTATTACAACGATGAGGTAGGTACACTTGACAGGTACTATACAGCAGTACAGCACTACAACAGAGCTGGTGTTTTTTACCTTGCCTTCAGGAAATAAAAAATAAATGCACAGAAGTAGAGTACTATGCCCTTAAAGTCTCAAAATAATAAATATGCAAATATGAGCCCAACAATTTTGGTTTTTCCATCAAGTTGTAAATAGTAATTTGTAAAATTGCACTTTCATAGTATAATAAGTAGGTTGGTACAACAAGAACAACCAGGAATAATATGCAATTGCACGAATAAGGGCTTTAATAAATAGGCTTTCCCCTGCCATGGTATCTGACCGTGCCTATGATAAAGGTGCCTAGGTGGCTAGGTACCAATATTCAACCGATTAAACTTTAAATGGCATTAAAATAATTATTTCCACAGAAACAATATCAAGTGGATGTACCTAAAGTAAATTCTACAACTTTGTGGCATATTGGTCTTTCATATACTACGCAATTACACAAACAATTTAATAATCTTCAACCAACCGTTTGGCTGAAAAAGACAGAAACCGGAATAAGTATACCACTTTCGTTTGATGAAGGATGGGTAATATTTAATCTTCAATCAACAGGTGAGATTTCTTATTAGTACCTACCTACCAACTTATCTATTTTGTAGATCCTTTCTATTAAAATAAATGTTTATATTTTCTTAAAGGTTTTTATAGAGTTAATTATGATCTTAAAAACTGGGATCGACTAATTGCTGAACTGAAGTTCAACCCAAAAACAATACATGTTCTTAACAGAGCACAACTGATTGATGATTCATTCAACTTAGCAAGAGCAGGCGAATTGTCACATTTTGTACCGTTTACTTTAGTATCTTATTTAGAGAAAGAAGATGATTTTATTCCATGGTACTCGGTGTTAAATAGTATGTCATTCATTGTAGAACGATTGAGACGTTGTCCACATACGGGAGCTCAAGTAAAAGTAATAAAACTTTTTAGTTTTTTAAAATCATATTTTTTAAACATATTCAATCTAATGAAAAATGTTAAAACCTTAGGATTTTGCAAAAACTTATGCGGAAATAGCATATAAAAAAGTCAGTGACCAATATGAAAAAAATGACAGTAAACATTTGACAAAGACTAGTATGCAAGCATTCTCGAACTGGGCATGCAAATTAGATGTTGAATCATGTATTAAATCAACTTTAAACTATTTTAACGCGTGGGAAAAAAACGGAACAGAGTAATTTATTAATTAGTTAATAGGTACAATCATAATTTGTTCAAAATTAATTCCTATGTTTTCTCTCAATAGAATACCGCCGGATGTAAAAGAAGCAGCCCTCTGCAGTGGTGTCAAAAATGGAACTAACGAAACATGGAATAATGTTTTTGAATTATTTAAAAAAACATCATCAACCTCAGAACGACAAGCATCACTATTAGCATTGGCTTGCAGCACAAATAGCACAATATTGTCCAAGTAATCATATTGATTAAAAAAAAAAATAATAATAACATGAAATAACTAAATTCTAATATCAAAAATAATACCCATTGTATTTTAGCTATTTAAACCTTTTACTCGATGGTAATTGTCCAATACGTCCACAAGATTATAAAACTGTGTTTAAATCACTGACATCAACACCAGTTGGTATTAATGTAACAACCACATTTTTACAAAACAAAATCAACGAATCTCTGAGTAATATGTGGGAAGGCGAAAAAATGATTATGCTTATGTACTCATATTTGGCTTCAAATGTTGCAACAGTGAAGGAAATTAATGAGGTATATAATACATGTTATTATTAAAATAATAATTAAATACAATTTTATGTCTCATGAGATATGCCGCATGTATAATTGACTCTATTTTTATAATTATTTTTTTTAGATAAATGCAATCAGAAGATTTACTTATTTATCATCAGCATTGAAAGAATCATTTGATGATTCGTACAAAGAAGTGGAACTCAATTCTGCTTATTTTGAGAGATGTCATCCACTTATGCACGAATGGTTCGATCCACCCAGTCCAAGTACTGTAGCACCATCCAGCGCCATTTCAAATTCATACCAGAACTTTAATGTTATTGTTTTATCTTTGATTTTTGTAACAACACTAGTAAATATTAATTATTTCAATGTAATGCAATAACTAACAAAGTATTTATTAGTTATTAATTGTATATTGATGTATCATTTGTATTGTTAAAAATAATTAACAATATAAGTTATTAAATTTTAATTTGTAATTTAAATTATCTCCCAAAGTTTTAAACTAATATCAGTGTCTTTCAATATTAATTGTTCATCGTCATCATTTTCTTCATTGTGCCTCTGTCCAGATGCTGTTGCTAATAAAGGAAGAGTTGGATGCAAACTGAAAATTGTTTTAAAATGTTACTAATTAATAACAAAATATAACAAGGTTTTTTTCTACATAAGATATATTTTACTAACACAATTCTTTTGAAAAATAAATGAAAATGAATGTGTCACATTAAACAATTTTTTTTCATAGAATAGTTTTCTAATATTATTATTATTATTTATTGGTCATTATAGTTATTACCAGATGCTACATAATATATAGTTTGTATTATTACTAACCTGACACCATTGACACAATCGTTATGAACAGAAATTTTAGAATTTAAAGTAAGAACACTTTCTATGCCATCAGAATTTTCAATATTCTGGTCTAGTTTCCAAGTACTAATTTCACCTGTACAATTACCTAAAGATATGAACATTAGTGATATTAATGATATTTTACAATTTTTAAGACATATAAGTATTTTATATAAATAAATCAACATTCATAGGTATCTGCAGTTATTGAAATGTTGAAAGTTTATTATATCGAGGCAAATCACCTTATTTATGAATAATTATTTTAAAATTAGATGGTTCTACCTGAAACTAAATATTGTCCATCCGATGAAATGTCGAAACAAATTCTTTGATTAGTAGTCACTGTTCTTTCAGCAGAATATAGAGTTTGTCCAACATTCCTTAAATCCCAACATACAATATCATTATCACCTTTTCTGCTCCCTGAATATAATTTCAACCCATCAGGTGAAAATTGTAATTGGGTAATTCCTGACTTATGTCCCCTTAATATGTACATCAGTTGATTACCACCGTAAATACCTAGGCAAATATTTTGTTAAATACACAATACTACAGTAATAAATAATAATAATTTCAAAGAACTCACCAATATCTTTACTATATGTACCAACAGCAAAAATACTCCTGTCTACTGGATTCATAGCTATGGTCGATATGATTGATCTATGTAAATCTGTTTTAGTAGATATTTCAATAAATTCACGTCCCGGGCGGTCTGTACGAAAGATATTTAATTTGCCATAACTACCGCAGTAAATTTCTTCTCCAGACCAGTTAAAGCATAATGAGTTAACATGTGCAACTTCATCAACACTGTTAGAAAATAAATATTGTGAAAATATATATTAAGATAAAATGTATCCAAATTAATAGTTTTACATAACAGAGGGCATTACAATAGCAACAGGATGATTTATAAGTTTGAAATTAACCATATAAGTGCCCCCAGATTTTGTATAATACTTAAATTAAGTAGAAAATTATCTACATGTAACATGTAAATCTTATTATATAAATGCACGTAATTAAAATGTATCAATGTATAGAAACAAATAAACATACTGATCATATACTCTATATGTTGCTTCTAATTGTCCATCTACAGCATTCCAGAGGTGAATAGGTGATCGACTGCTAGTACTCAAAATTCTGAAAATATCATGACATTAGGACACTGGCATTTGTTGTGGAGATCTTACATCTGTGTAACATAGCAATTTTACGCTCAGCAGATCACGTTTAGCTTTGTTAGTTTAAAAATTAGAGTGAATCGACATACTAATTATATGTCATTGAATGTGGGTTTTTTTATGAAAGTTCAATTTCTACTTATATAGAGTAAATTAAAAATGCTAATAACTCACTTAAAAACTGAATTATTGTAAATAACCAGTATACAAAAACAGATAATTTTCATACCATTAAGTTTCTTAATAGGCCGATTCACTCAAATTTTTAAACTAACGAAACTAAACGTGATCTGCTGAGCATAAATTTATTGTTACGCACTTGTAAGACGGAGAAAAAAAATGCCAGTGTTACGTTGTCTTAATCATTGATGTTACATTTTATATTAACTGATTTAATATTTTGGTTAATATACAATTACTAACAACTTTACGTTATCGCTTTTTTGCACAGTATTCGGGTACCATACATAATCGTATATAGTTCCACCTTCTTTTATCTCATTGACTTTACGAAGTTGTTTTTTACATTGATCTATTTCGTCTGTTTCAATATTGAAAATTCGAAGTCTTCTGTCTTCACTATTTGTTAAAATACTCAGACCATCAGCTGACCTTTTGTAATAATAAATTATATTAGAAAATGTGTATTATTAACAAAACTATTGACAGTATAATTGTTTCACCATTTGCATCCTTTTAAACATTGCTGAAATTCTTTGTCATTCACAAGGAAATCATCAGAGCATGAACAAACGAGTTTCAAGTCCTTAAAATGGATAGGTTGATTGATTTCCATAATTTTTTCTTGAGTATCCATCAATTATCAATGGGTATGTAGTCTGTACTCACCAGCTTAAATATTGTACATAAAATAAGGTACCTAAGTAGTTACAAGTAATATTATACAATTTGAAATTTAGTGTAAAATTTGGTTATGAATTCAACAATAAACAATAAAATATCATATAAATTCCAAGTACCTACCAAATCTCAATTTTTACAATAATTTTATTGCTACCTATGAACAATTGTATACTACAATATTATGTTTTAATATAAATAAAACGCATTGATAAGTAACTTTTTTCTTCGACTTTATAATGAATATTGAATTGTAATTAATGTTTCAACCGAAACGCGACAACAGTGTTATAAAATATAAGATCACAGAGTACAGAATATGTCGTTAGAATTTGGAATATTAAACTGTAAAGCCGCGAGGCGCGAAGAGAAAAATTAAATATTTAAATGTGAAATTTTTAAACATTTTGATAAGTGATAAGGATAACGAGTGAAGTTTGATGTGATAAGAACGGTTCTATTATCTAGCCGTGGATTATAAATATTGTTGAATATTGTTTTATGATTATAGTAAACAATCCCTTACCCCACGGACGACGGACCATGTCATCAGAAAATATTTTACAATAAAAGGTTTATATTATTAAATTAATTAATTATATCAAGTAACAATAAAAATATAGACATAATATAGTCCTATTATATGACTATATGGCATTGTGATTTATGGGTATATAATTGTTATCGACGACCGAAGTCGTCATTTAGGGAAAAAAATATAAAACCAACAAGTCTAAAAATAAACCAAAACCAATTATCGATATTATGATTTTGAGATGTGGGCCTGAAATTTTATCAGTATTCACTATTCAGTTGTGAACTTTTGGTTATACACGAACGACACAAACATTATGCACGTTTATAATATATTAAAATATAATAATTAAAAATACTTACTCATCATATACAACAATTTAAATCAATATCAGGGCATTTGCATAAGGTAAGGTAACTACTGTTCTTTTTTTTAGAAATGAAAACTTCAATGAATTACAATAATATACTATTATGCTGTATAGAGTATAATTTGTTCTAGTCATAGTCCAAAAAGAAGTTTTGGGTTTCAGGGTTTGTAAGAAAATAAAATATGCGTAAAAAAAAATTAACTTTTTTTTAACTTAATAAAAAGTTAAAAAAAAATGTGTATTAACTTTTAACTTAACTGAGTTAACCTAAAATTAAATTAACTTTTAACTTTTTGTTATTGGTGCATATTAACTTAACTTAACTGAGTTAAAAAAAATCATTAACTTGCCGAGCCTTTACCCATTTAGGTATACCTAAACAATTAATAACAAACCGTAGATTATAATAGTAGTAATATGGTAATAATATTATTAAAATAATATATAATAGTACATATCGTTCTTAACATATTTTCAGGAGTAATAAATCTAACCTTTAATCATGCCAACTTTTTCATTTTCTTTAAATTTTGTAATATTATGTTTTGAACTTTACGCCATATACTTTTTGTTACAGATGATAATAACAACATTGAATATTAACATCAAAAAATACTAATTCAATATCTTGAATCATGGATTGTTCAAAGTCTATAAGTACTTATTGTTTTTAATTTCAATTCAGACAACATACTTCTAAGTTTTAATAAGAGTTCAACGTAGATTTCTTTGTAATAAAACATAATCACATGTAATTGATGTGTTTTTAATATATATGTGTGAATTATGTATACCTCCTACGTAAAATTCTTTAGGACAACTGACAAGTAAAATATGTTCCATTCATACACCACTTGGCCGATTTTGACAACTCAAACATTCCTTCGGGAGACCCAAAAACAATTATTAAATTGATATTGTTTTCATTATCGAATAACAAAAACGGTTTTGGTTGGGGCCCTTCCGTTTAGTAGTCCAAATACCATTTATTTTCAATTCTGATAAAAGGCATAGCGAAGAATACTTTTTATTACGATTTCTTCTTAGTGATCTTTTGACCGATTTTTCATATGCCAATAAAACCATTGCTTCGGTTCATCGGTTGATCAATTAGACGTTTCTTATTCTGCGAAAAATCTGAAAGGAGTATCAAAATTGTTTTGGGCTTTAGTATTCATATTCAACATGCCATTTGTTACTTCTACTTGCGCGCTGGGGATGGTATCCATTCTCGTGTTCAATATTGTCCAATACATTTAAAATAATTTGATCAGTTGTCATACTACCTTTACAATTTTTGTTTTTGATTTTTTTTGTTTTGTATATATGTATATACAAAAACAATTTTTAATCCCCCTCTATCTGTTTTAAAAATTTATATTCTATTCATGACCACGGATAAAAAAAAATTATAACCATTATAATTTATAAGTATTTTTATTTTTAAACGTATATAACTACTACACCACTACTAAACGGCTTTGAACAGTTTTGATATAAAAGCTTCACTCAATTGCTCGTGACGTTGTAAGATTGTATAAGAATCCCTGCAGGAGCCCATGTAACACATTTTTTTTATTTATACCTAATGTAGGTAAGACATTATATTTTCGAATATTTTCGATCGTCTATATCAATATTTGATTTGTGTAAACATCTATACTATCGATTATTTTGTGTACTATCGAATACGATTAATTATAAAATTACTCGATAGGTAGTCCGGTAGTCGATAGTAGTTTAGTCTTTAGTACCTGTCCGGCCGTCCATTAATAAGTTATAGACTTGTAGTAATACTAGAAATTAGAATAATATAATGTATATACCTACCTACCTATAATTACAACTGATGTGCTTAATGTATTACTGCCTACCGTCTTCAGGGTGTCTCGTCATTGATTAAGTAAACACTGTTTATAATAATACAATATATACTACATTGGTTAGTAATTAGTAGTGATTTTATAACATTAGTATTTTAGTATTTAGTACCTATAATATATAGTCTGTATGCAGTGTATACTATAATAGATATATTTCTAAACTGAAGTTGTAGCCACTTATATTGACTTTCATCGATTCTATACTTCTATCAAACTGGAATTATACAACTTAACATCTAGTTCTTTTCATTTCTTGAAAATGGAAAATAATAGTGAGGTAGGTATTTAAAAATTATAAAATACCTTGTAACCTTGTGCTTTTCAAATGTTCAATACTTCAATTAGGTACATTTCATACAGCAATAACACTTGGTTTGAAATTGATTAAACCTATGTTGACTATAGTTTTGTAATTTGTAACTACTTAAACTTTTTTTTTATCAATCTGATTATTGAATGTATGTGTATTATGCCTCATTAACAACGATTTTCAAATAACTATTTGTAAGTGTGCTAAAAACTAAGATGTCTTAAAGAAAAATGCAACATTAGTTATAAATTTATAATTTATATTTTATGAAATTACAACCAATTATTATTTAATGTCAACCAGTAGCACCGAACTTATAAAGTCAGAACATTTGAACATAAAAATAAGTAAATGTCTTAAATTCGTAGTTTGTATACAGTTTTAAATCGTGATCACAAATATTAGGATAAGTTCTTTTTAAACGGTTGAGAAAGGTGTTAATTCAGAACCAATGATGACAATCGATTATACTATTATAGTCACACAATCGATTGTCAGTAATAATTATCACAATAGTATACCTAATACAGAATTATTCTGTAAGCAAGTTGCATCGCAATAGGTAACACACAACTACTTCAACCGCTCTCATATAAATATGCAGTTTTACTAGTTTTAGTCTTTATGATAATTTTTTTTAAAATGAAAAACATGTATTTTAATGTTACATTATTCATTATATGCGTCTCCAGAACATCATCAGAAAAAATAGTAAAAATACTTGGCTTAGATGAAGGTACGTACGAGAAATTTGTTTTAAATAGGTAGACAATATTATAATAAATAATAATATGACATAACATAATAAAATATTCAATATTTATAACAGCTCAAAACGAGACAAAATATTTTAAAAATGTTATCGTGCATAGAAAATGCTAGTATACACAACCAGTGAAAATGTCATGTATCATTTGTTTTAGAGTTATACCAAAAACCAAAATCGATTTAGTCAAAAACCGATTTTGCGTAAAAATTCCCAGTTTTCCTTAATTTTTTTTTTGTTTTTTTCCGCGCTTTTGAAAACTAATGGGAATTTTAAATGTTCAATGCACCAACTAGATTCAATTAATAATGAGTACAGATAAAATATATTCTGATTTATGTTCGTTTGATGAACTACATCCAATAATTTGCTGTCCACAAACTATTCGAAAAATACAAATTTTAAATAATTTTACGAATAAAAGACCAAGCATTGTTAACGAAAGTATTGGCAATTTAATTGTTTTTTTTTTTTTTGTCATTTGTAAATGTTCTAACAGTAAATATTATTGATGTATAGAGTGCCTTAAGTATTCCGAGTTGATGAAAAAGTTCAAAAAAGAAAAAACTAGTTTGACAGAGTTATCAGAGTTTACAACTGAGTCTAGAGTTAGAAACAGAGACACTAACGTAAGTTTTTCTTTGGGTCGTGGTAGGGTAAATATATCAGTGAATTTAGAATAGTTGAAAAACTAAAATAAAAATGGATTTATATTGAATCTGTCTGACTGTACCTAATTATTATTGATCATTGATTTGATTGTTATTTGTTAGTCGTTCTCTATCAACTGTGAAGCAGATTTAAAATCTTCAGTAATGAATATTGTAGTAGAAAAATACAAAAATGTCATCAACAAATTACAATACACAGATGTTATTTCATATAATATTCCATTGGCTAAACCAAAGGAATACCCACACATGGTATGTATTTAAATTTTGGAAATTCCAAATTTAATAACTATAGGTATTAAACTTTAATACGAATGAAAGATTCATCACTTTTAGGCGATAATTGGTTTCGGGGAGAAGCCGGAAAATGGCAAGTGGGGTTGTGGAGGTTCGCTGATAAGCGAAAGATGGATATTAACATCTGCGCATTGCCAAAGAATGAGCGCTCTGTAAATGTCTAGTACCTATTTATATTGTTTTAAATAGAAATATTGCATTAAATTATTTATAAAATTATACATATATATTTTATACGTATATCTTTATAGCCTTATAGAGTGATTATTTTACCTAGAACCAAGCATATCGTTGATATTGACGAATCTAGGTTAAAATCGGTAAAACCTTATAGAGCATAACACGATTGAGCATAAAATATTTTTTTAGCAAACACTTTTGAACATGGAATATTTTATAACATTCAAACCGAAATGTTGAACAGAAACTCAGATTACAATATTCTATTGAATATAATATTATAATCTCATAAAATTAATAACAGCTAAAAAAATTTAAAAAATATAATTAAATATAAACATTTTCTAAGTTACAACCATTATTCAAATTGTAAAAATATTGAATCTTTACTATTGTATTTAAGACAAATTGAAAGTAGACACTCAAGGTGTAATAATTTAACAATTTTAATGCACAATGCTTATGACCATGAAATCGTGTTATTTTTAAACTCATATACCATGTTTAAAAATTGTAAATATTTAAACCAATATTTCTTGAATAAAATAATTCAGAATTGTATGCAAATGTCGACATCGCATAACTTTTTATGCTCAATCCCACGATGACCGTAAAAATAGCCAAAGACGAAATATCCAGCTGTACTATAATAGCAAAACAAAATTATCCAATGGATAAAAATCCATGGTTATAAATTGTACCTAATTGTACCACAGATTCTAACCAAAGATTTTGTTCGTTCCTCGAGTAAAATATATTCAATATAATGCATATACTATTATAGTGTATTTGATTTATTAATTCATGAAAAATAACATACAACATACACCTCATAATTTATTTAATATGCACTTTATTATTATTTACTCTGGCAACTGGCAAGTATTAATAAATTAGGTACCGGCCTAAATATTTTAATATAGATATGTGTTTTTGGCTAGGTACAACTTTTTTTTCATAGCCGATTTTCGTAACGCTTTGTTTATTGTCATATAGAGTAGAGAAACAAATTAACAATAATAAAAAAAAAACCCGTTGGTTATTTTGACCTTGGATAATTTGATTGAATATTTTAGTATAGGATATTTCGTCCTTGGATATTTTTTCCCATAATCATATTACAAATACAACAAGGGATTTTTAAATTATTTTTTATTTTAATGTTTAACAAAATATGTATATATACATAATATACTATATTTTCCATTTTTCCATGATCATCATTCAACAGTATTAATAAAATTAATCAAAAAATTCCTTGTATTTTCTAAAATATGAGCTGATTCATGATAAAATATCCACTCAGTATTAAGTATTATTAACTACATATACAGTAGCGCAATCAGGGGGGTGTCCTTGGGTCTAGACCCCCTCTCAGGATCATATTATGTATTACTAGTACGCATATACCTATATACCAGATTTTTTCCTTTAGTTAAATATTCTCTATGTTTCTCTATGACCCTTGAAAAAATCGTGGTTATGCTACTGTATATTTATATGCACACATGTCTGTTTAAAGAAATACGGCGCGTTGGGCACGATTAGGAGATTTAAACATAATCTCAACAACAGACGATGCTCGACCGAAAGACTATCGAATAGTGCGGCACGTCATACATCCGTGTTATAAACCACCTTCGATGTACGACGACATAGCTCTGTTCCAGTTAGAAAAAAATGTCGAGTTCTCCGAGTACGTAATGCCGATCTGTCTTAATTCAGATTCATTTTTAGAACCACAAGTGCAAGTAGCTACTAGTTGGGGAAAAACTTCTTTAGGTTAGTTGTTACGTACCGGCTGTATATTTAAAATGGATAAAGATTTATAATCTATGCTTGTCAACCGTCTAAAATTCGATACGAATACTTTCAGATGCTTATACAGTTAGCGACAATTTGTTAAAAGTAGAACTGAATATCATCCCCGGGAGTGTTTGCAACGATTCTTATGCCTCATTTTTATCTGCCAGTATGACTCTAAAATACGGCATATTAAACGACAGAATGATTTGTGCGAGCCCATTGGAAGGCACTACCGACGTTTGCGGGGTATGATATTTATTTTTTAATATCATATAGGTGTATATTCGCTCTACAATGTGTTTAAATTAATTTATCGAATTTTGTAGGGAGATTCTGGCGGTCCGCTTCAATATAAACACGACGGTTCAAGCTTACATACTCAATACGGAATAATATCATTCGGGACATTATGTAGTGAAGATACTCCGGTAGTGTACTGTAGAGTGTCAAAATATATCTCATGGATCGAAAATGTCATCTGGCCTTAGATCGAAGTTGAGCGAAATAAAATAAATAATGATTCTCGTAATCGGGTAATTAACAAGTTAAGAAATATTATGTTTGAAATAAATGTTAACAATTTTAGGTAGATGTGTTTCTGGCTGTGTTTTTTATATTTGGTATATTAATTAACCGTTAAAACATATTTATTATCAAATTTATAAAGTAGGTATGAGTCTAAAATAAAGCTAGGTATACTTCGATAATCTACTGTGCATGCTTACTCCCATTTTTAGATTCTGAGCGGAATGAGCTGAGTTATTACTTCACCTTTTGGGGCAGTAAAAATGCTTTGATTTTTTTCAACTGTATCTTGTTCGATGGAAAAGTGAATCTAGTTGATGCATTCAGGAGATCAAAATTTAAAACTCATCATTGAATTCAAATTTAATGCCATCCATTACAGTGACCCACTTGTAACCGACGGTAGGTAAGCAGAGCGACATCCATTTACCCGAATTTTTATAATATATTCATACACTTGTTCAAATTATGTTTTATGAAATTATATAATATATTATGTACAAATTAAAAACATCTTGTGGTGATATATAAATAAATATTTTTTTTATTTTAAATTGATAAGTTATGTATTTTTAAACTTAAACTAAATTAGTTTATGAGGATTGAGAGGTTCTGCCTGGCATCTGCCTCCCCAATAATCTTATTTTCTCAGAGTGGGAAACTATATACATATATGTACTTGCAAATTATTTTAAATAGGCGTGAGGCATGTTATAATAAGGTATACTGTCTTAAGCATTGTAATAATGAGTATATTATATAGATTGTTATTATTTTACTTTTAAACTTAATGTATAGGTACAGATATAATGTTATAATATATAATTAAGTTGTCTATATTTTTTGATACAACATTCTTACATTCTGCGAAATGTATAGAGAACCTGTTTGATCTAAACACTGGTGTAAAAGTGGTGGGACATACATTATGCATATATAATATTATCCTATATATAGTGACGTATACATTAATCAAAATATTTAATGTTTTTATTGCACAATTTGTTACATAATGATGACGATAAGAGATAGAAAAAAAATATATAATCCGCAGAATGAAGAATCCTTCCATTGAAAAAGGAACTTCGAGATACGCATCTACTTAATTAGTATATTATTTACTATATGTATATATATTATATATAGGTATTCATTAAAAATATATTATAGGTACTATCGTACAAATCAGCTTTTAGTTAAATAAAAGGGTAGAATAAGAAACGCCGGTGATATTAACAACATATCATTTATCCAATGGTACAATTAACGCTCCGTATATACCATTAAACGATCGTGATTCCCACTCCGCTCATGTAAGTATGACGCAGCTCTATACTATAATATTGGCCACTATGACTTCGGTACTATTTAGTACATTGTACGTATTAGCACTGGCCCTGTAATTGTAAAAAACTATATTTTCATAACATATTCTTGCGTGTCATACGACGTCTCGTGTTTACGTAAACCTATAAATAATTTATTTTTCGAAAATGGAAAATAACCGATTGTTTAAAGTTGTATTAAGCAACATTATATTAATCATCTTTTGCGTTTTCAACACATCATCACAACTAGTTGTACAACATCTTGGATTGGACGAAGGTACGTCGTTTAAGTATCTATACACATTACACATTGATAAATGTATAGGTAGGTACCCAACAAGTGTATATTATAGTGCAAACATTAGAAAATAAGATTCATCGTTACTATATTTAGCTATGAATTATTTGAGTATTGTGAATCTTAAACACGTTGAATCAAACAATAATTTAGTAATTTTCCTACCTAATTTATAGTTTATATGTTTTACCTACATGATCTTAAATAGGTTCTATTTTCAAGAATATCATCCAAATATCAAACCTATATACTTCTTGTAATTTAGGACATTACAGTACAGCTGTGTGCACATATATTGTTAACCGGTAATTTATATTTTAAATACTGTTACATAATTGTTGTAATATTATGCATATATTCTATATCTTAATTCCAATAGCCAATTGCAAACGGTTATCTAAATAATAATAATAAAAAATTTAGGAATTGATTTCACTGTATACAAGCTTTAATTACTTCTAAGTATGTTTTTAAATTTTAATGGAAAATGGTTTTGTTAAGTAGAATAGTAGGATTTTGGTACAGATAAAGGTTAGAGTTCACTCCCGACACATATTTTAAACCCACATGCCACATCCCCCTATATTTTCTAAAAATATATTCGAGTATAGAATTTTTTTTTAATGGAAATATTTGGACCCTTATTTTGTCTTAACTATTCAGGAAATAAAATTGAGAATTTGAATTGACCACTATTCGTTTTTAATAATAAGTCATAAAATTTCAACACTATTTTGAAATATTATTTTCGCTAGATTTCAAGCAATTGTTTTCTGTAGCTATGTCGAATATATTCTAAAAGTAGATACCTACCTATTAAAAATAATAACCGACGACACGCAGAACCCTGAACTATTGGTTTTCCTTATTGATTAACTCGAAGTACACTTTACTTGTAATAACTCCTAAGAGACTTCTTGTCAGGTTTTACTTTTCTACATTTTTCATGGTTTTATAAAAACATATATTTATTAATAATTATTGTATAACATAATTACGTGTTTAAATTGTTAAATAAGTTAATAGCACGAATTAAGATATATCTTAATACATAATTAATATATTATCTTAATTCTTGGTTAATACTTCTAAACCCGGTTGCTAGTAGTTAACAATTCAAATATTTTTGTATTCCAACAGATCAAGTGATCGATATTAAAATTATGTTCGTAGACTAATAATGGCCGTAAGGCATATAATATACAACCATGTAGTACATTAGTACCTAAGTATGTAAGTGCTAAATTACAAATAGTATAGGCGAGTTGGGTGCATTTTTAAATATTAATGATTTACGTATATACTTATAAATCACTTAAGAATTAAAATATCGTAAAAGACCACCGAGAGAACTCAAATAATGTACTCACGTTTAAGTTTGATGAAATGTCAATTCACTCAAATAGTCAAATATTTAGGGTAGGTAACAACACAAAAATGGAACTGCTGGACGTACATTTTGATATATTATGCGTTACTGCGTAAGACGAATACAACAATACACCATATTCCGGGTATGACGTCTTCTTAAATCTCTAGTGTACAGTCATTCAAGGAATAGTATCAAAGAAGCTTCATAAGACATAATAATGGTCGTTAGAATAACATCGTACCTATTCTCCACGCAAACGACGCAAAAACGTAATCATGTTTTTATTAAAACTTTAAACTAAAGGTGTTAAAATTAGAAACTTGTTCCAGACACGATTTCAAAAAATGTTTGACACACCTGCACCGAAAGTTTGGTTTTCGATAGCGGTTGAAGCGTTGGAAAGCGTCCTTTTTCTGTTCTTTTTCGCGGCCGGTAAAATGGAAATCCCCAAAAATATTGAGCTCACACATCACGCGTATCCTCTGCACGCAATCGGACACTAAAACAGTAAAATCTATACCACGGTCCTTACACAAAACATAAACTTTTGGTTACATCTCATATTCATAAACTAACCTCCTTGCATAACGCGTAAACACTTTTTCTCTTATGAAATTGTTTTTGCACAATAATTTGGTCGTTGCATAGACCCCTGCATAATATAACGGCCGATTACCTTTGCCGCGATTACATTTTTTTTATTCTTATTTTATTTTAATATAATAATATTATTATTTATATACTGAAATCTATACCACGGTCCTTACAGAACATAGACTTTTGGTTACATCTTATATATTCATATTATAACCTCCATTAAAATAAACAAAACTATAAATCGTTTCTTTCATGATAAATTATTGTTTTCGTAGAATATAGTCTGAGGTTGTTGCATAGAACCCAGCTTAAGTTAACTCTTTCCGTGATGGCGTGATCGATGAACTCAGAGGCGCGTGACAAAAAATACTAAGCGCCAGTTGTACCGTCTATACGATTAAACTATGATTAAGCTTAATCAGCTGATAACAAGATATTTCGAAATAGGTGAGTTGATTCCCGAGACCTTTCTCGTGTATTAGTTGATTCCCGGGTCATTAAGAGGTACATACGAGTTGATTCCCAGGCCATTATATATTTTATTCAATATTTAGTAAAATATTCAGCCTATTAGCATAACCCAAGAAACACCACGAGGAGGTTGGCTGACAAGTTTCTCAAAAATGTGGTTTTTTTTAGTTTTTTCATATTTTAAAAATCATTCAATTTTTATTTAGGAATTATTTGTTCAGTTATATTATATTTATTATTATTAAAAACGTTTAGTAGTAATTAGGTAAAAAATTATTATTAAAAACATTTAGTACAGTAACTAGGTAAAAAAATATTTTAATCAAATTTGGCCGATTAAACTGTGATTAACTTTAATCAGAGACGGTGCTACTGGCCCCAAGTGTGGCTCGTGAGGGAAGGCAATTTCACTCTTGAACGAAATGCGGCCCTCACCTGCGGCGGAAATAGCTCACTTCCCGCCCTTGCCACACAATATATACCTACTATATCGACAATAATTGGAAAAAAAATTAAAAATTTCTTACGCCTAAAAATATCTCAATATATTTTTTAATTGTCATTCTGTATAGAAAATAGTCGTATAAATATTTGGTGAGAATTCAAATTATCTACAGTTTTTAAGTTTTGAGTTAATATACTAAAAACCAAAATTGATTTGTTCAAAAACTGGTTTTGCGTAAGAATTCTAGTTTTTTCTTAAATTTTTATGGTTTTCTCGACGCTTTTAAAAACTATTGAGAATAGTGTGCTATTCCTGCACCCCACAAAGTATCAGTTGGATTCACTTTCCTACCAGAAAAGATGCTGAAGTACAAAATTGAAACATTATTGCTGCCCCGAGAGGTGATAAAAGATACACAAAAAAAAAAAAACACATCATTGTAAAATCAACACATCCAACGACCCGCCCAGAATCTAAAATTGAAAATTATCGATCAATATCATATTTGTTTAGCTCAATTATACATTTTTAGGTGACATATGTCGAAAAGGCCGAAGACCAGAAGAAGATTATGTGTGCAAGGGTGCAAGAAATTGTAATGCTTTCCTAGAAAGTATTAACACTAATAATCATCTTGATATATGTAAGTTCGTTGTTTTAGAACCAATAGTATGCTGTCCGGCGATGACTAATGAACCGTTTATAGAAAAACCAGAAAGTAATAAAGAAAATCCAATATCCGCCGATAAAAGTACGAACGCCAGTAGTATATAATTCCATTTTTTTTATTAATTATTGCACATTACAATTATAATATTATGTTGCAGTAAATATCTAAATTCGGTCAATTTTATACAGCCATACAGGTATAGTTTTTTTAAGCTTTTTATTACTACCTACAGCGGTGAAATAAATACCCATCTATTAACGTAGGTAAATCATTTTATTATAAAATAATTTCATTAGAATTAGTGTTTATTTTCTAATAAACACAATTACTTTTTGTAAGAAAATCAAAATAAATACAAATATATTACAGAATCCTCTCTGATGCCTAATAACTTTGAATAATAATACATTTTGGAGACTTTTGTTTCTTATATGAACAATACAATTGACAGAACAAAATTAATCTGTGAGACTATTCTTCAATATCTTTATCCGATTCACAATGATTTTAAATAGGTATACGTTTCAATTTTCCCCAAACTATTTGTAACCTTGTAGGTTACATCATTGAAAAAATTCAGTGTTTTTACTTTTTATTTTTGAAACTTGTAAGTTCTTATGTAAGTAAATAGAAATATTGTACAAGAAGATAGATTTTTTTTAAACATCTGAAAAATTACTTTGATCATACACACACATGTATACTATTTACCTATTATATTAATAACATGTGGAGGGATTAAAATGTAGAATATACAATTTTGGTTTCGGCATCTGAATTTCAGAACAATTTTTTCGAATAACACAAATTAGTTTTACATTACTTCCGACAGTTACATAAATTATTTTTGTGTACCTATTATAAAATAATATATCATTAAATACTTTTAAATATCATCAAAATTATAACTTTTTCAATTTTTTGTTTGAAATACATTTAAAAATCAGATATAGGTATAGGTAACAAGTTTTTATCTAATTAATTTTGCTTCTAAGTATCCAACTCATTTTGGCTATTTACTGCAACATATACATATAAACCTAACAATACCAATTGAAACAAATTTTATCAATCGTATAATTTACAGAATGTCATGATTATTTCAAATTAAAGCAAAACATACAAAGTGAGGTGCGATTTAAGTCTCAGTTACCTCCGTTTCCAGTTGTGGGCGGCACACAGGCTTATATAAAACAGTTTCCACACATGGTAATCTTGAATCATAAATGTTATCAAAAACAATATCGTTATAGTCTTATACTATTCTTTATTATTGTAATTGTATAACTGTATAGGCGCTGATAGGCTTTGGTGACACAACGGCAGATGGAGAGGATTGGAGATGCGGAGGTTCGCTGATAAGCGAAAGATGGATATTATCTGCAGCGCACTGTCAACAGAGTTCTGGGTAGTAAATATAAGATACCTAATATAATTTAAATACTAGTTATGTAACTTAAAATAATAATATCAATAGTTATTTATCATCGAAACAAATTTCTTTTAATTTTAAGGAATCTGGTGGCTCGTTGGGTTCGCCTCGGAGTTTCGGAAAGAGTCGGTACACTCTTTAATGAACGGCCCAAGGACTATCGAATAGTAGAGCATGTAATACATCCCGATTATAAACCACCTTCGCTATACAACGATATAGCTCTATTCCGTTTGGAAAACGACGTCGAATTCTCCGAAGCAGTGCGACCCATTTGTCTCAACTCAGATCTGTATATAACGCCATTAAAACTGATAGTTACTGGTTGGGGACGAATTTCTACTGGTTAGTTTACAATGTTTATACGGACATATGACGTAAACTCTACTAAATTTTTATAAATTCCCCTAAAACTATTTTGCTACTGTATTACGCTTACGCAAATTCCCCTAAAAACATTTTACTGTTTAAACACAGTAACTACGTGTACCTACCTATTTATTTATCAAAATTTCAACGTCGCAAGGGCATAATTATGATTAAATATTATGATATTATGATTAAATATTTGCTGACATATTAATATAAGATATAATATAATATATAATATATAGATATTAATAATAAGTTAAAAAGACGACAACAATTATTAAACCAACTAATACAAAATTATAAAGATCAAAAAATAACTAAATTTCATTATATAAAAATTAAAAACAATTTCACATTATTACTCAATCAAAAAATAATCAACATCAACAATATCTACATAATCAACACTTAATAATTTTAATAAAACTAGAATGACGATGAATATGAATTTTTCTAAAGAGTTGAATTTTTTTATAAAGAAAAATATTTTTGGAGGATAACTAGAACCGCCTCCACGTAGTGTCCTCTGGGTTACTCTAAATGGTTCTAATTTTGTTTAGGGGAGTTAACGTAAGCGTAATACGGTAGCAAAATGTTTTTAGGGGAGTTTACTATAAGGGGAATTTACTATTTAATTTTTTAGGGGAGTTTACATTTGCCCTGTTTATACAATTACCCCCCTCCTCCAAAAAAAAGTTACCAGAAGCCACCGCTATTATAGTAGGTAGGTAGGCACAAGTTAACAGTTTTTTTTATTGCAATTTTTTAGCTGGACCACTTAGTGACAATTTGTTAAAAGTCAATTTGGATATTTTTCCGTCGAAACAGTGCAATGAAAGTTATTTTTCATATAATAATCAAAAATTACGATTTGGCATATTACCTGACAGCATGATATGTGCTGGTTCATTTGATGGCGAAAGGGACAGTTGTTCGGTACGAACTATGAAAGTTGTAATGCTTTGTAAAATTGTATGAAACTAAATAGTTTATTAATATTGAAATTACTGTATAGGGTGATTCAGGAGGTCCACTACAATTAGAACATGTAAACTACGCGGGCATGTATACACAATATGGGATTACATCTTTTGGAAAATTTTGTGCCGACAAGGATACACCTGGGATTTATACTAGAGTAGCCAAATACATATCTTGGATCGAAAAAATAGCATTTTCAAATAACTAAAGATGTTTGGTAAAATTTAATACAGCTAAAAAGATGATTTCTATTTTTAGATTCTGCGAGTGGAGGAATGAATGTATTAGTTTTATAATGATGTGTGTGTATTTTTTTTAATGTCGAACAAATATAATACACAATTTCATATAAATTGATTATATATATATATATATATATATATATATCCCATAAAATAAGAAAAATCGAATAAATATATTTTTGATTAAAAGTGTTCGAATTTACTCAACTTTACATTTACCAATATCCAACGACCCGGAAGGTTTGAGCTAAGTGTAAAAAGAAAAAACCGTCTTAAAATGCATACATAGGCATAACACACTCCAAAACTGCTGGACTATAATTACAGAAGGCCACATAATTCACGAAAAAAATTCTTAAGAAAACATAGTAAATTTGTAGATAAAAAAGTTGGACAAGTGTGTGTCACTCTGCTGTACAGTAGGTTACAAGTGAGTCACCGTAATGAGTGGTGTAAAATTTGAATTCAACGATACATTATAATCATTGTAGGCATATACAAAAAACAATTCCGAGCGGAGACGGCTCGTCAGCTAAGGATATTTTATATTATATTTATATTAGATATTATTATTAATACGGTAGCCGGCAAATTGAATTAATATTATTTGTATGTAGGGTTCTAAAATATCATATATTAATTTTTTTGAAATATTTCATTTTGGTGAAAAATAATAAATAACATTTTAGTTTTAAACTATTGTAGGAACTAGGAAGTGCAGTAAATTATCTCTACTTAGTTAAATGTTAAGTGGAAAATGTTTAAAAATATCGCTTACATCCTACATTATAAAAATTTCATAATAATAATCTATCTAATATATTATAACTTTTCTACATCGTGATAAGAAATTAAATATTGATAATCACTAAAGACCGGATTTATATGTTTTTACATATCGTTACTGGGTCTATGCAGTCTTATGAGAGTAAAAAATGTGGACGATTCGTTCAATTCTGAATGCGTAGAAAAA
>WHPZ01573733.1:0-10529 GCA_016617965.1 Macrosiphum rosae | reverse complement strand
TACGTGGCCAAAACACATTGGAATTATATATCCAGAAGTAAGTTGACGGAACTTAACTATTGCTATTGTATTAGTCTGAATACGTTGTCACGTTTGGAAGCCATTTATTCAAATGTGTACGTATAACGATTTTTGGTGAGCAATTCTCGCTGCACCACAAGCAGACTGCACCCCCACCACCCATTGTTTTGTGTATTCAAGATGTATGCTAATTAATTGATACACGCATGTGACTTAAACAGTGACGAATGTATTATACAGGCATTATAGTACAATGCATTATTTAATACAATTGAAGCACACGTGATAATATGATTATGTTGCATTTAGTGACACGGATTCCAAAATATTAATATTGATATATAGGCACAGAACATAATAATTTCAAAAACAGTGTAATCGATAGAAAATGCATAGGTCATTGTTAATGAAAGGGTTTTATTTCACAAAAAAAACTTTTTAACTACACTACCTATCTATTGGATACATTTGTATGCATTTCATCTGTTGTTAAAATACTGGATTAGTGTAGATAAAATAAATTGGAAATAATATTTAAGTGGTAATTCTGTAAGCTGTGATTAAAGTGTTGGAAAATTATTGTACAAGTGAATGGAAGTATCAAATGTTTTCATTATTATTAACTTGTATAATAAAGCATGATTGATTGTGTAGACATATCAAACGACGAGGCACTCGCTAAATCTTTTACATTGTTAGAGCGTTTTAATCAATTTTCAAAAATGTGTCTTTATATTATTATTTGATTAATTTTCAACACTCCCGGATTGTAATTTGTTAATAAGCATAATACGTCTTGTATTGTTCATTATCATTTTGTGTACAAATTTATATTTCATTCAAATAACGTGAATATTAAAAATCAAGATATTTGATTGCCAAATTCATCATTTTTTTCTGTTGCAAAATTTTAAAAATATGTTAATTAATAAAATGTAATTATAATTATTGTTCATTAACTTTTTGTATTTTATGTATATTCTACTATAACAATCTAATTGTTTGACGTTTAAAAATATAACTGTTGTAGTGTTGTGTATTGTATTGGTTTTATATTAATTATAAGATGACCAAATTAAAAGAAAATTCCATTTATCTCCATAAAAACTATGTTAATAAACAAAATGGTTGTAGAATGTTGTTTTATTTAAATTATGCAAGTATAAGTTATAAGGAATTTTTGGTTTCATTCTCAATATTAATATTTATCATTATTATATTATATTATATTACTATACACTATAAAATTCCATGCACACATTATAAATTATAATATACATACAAGACCTAATACCCTTAATTAAACTTTATTGTACCAATATGTGGCAGACAAACTGGAATTCCGTTTGCAAAAACTACACGAAATAGAACGGAATGTGCTCATATGGCCACATCCCACAGATCTTCCTAGAAAGTTCGGAGTCATCCTAACAAGACTCCGGATCGGGCACACTCAAATCACCCATAGTCATCTAATGAGTAAAAATGATCCCTCAATATTCCCATCATGCGGAACCTGTCTTACAATCAAACACATAATGACGGAATGTCGAACATACATCGAATCAATATTGTCCTCAAAACTTCCGGAACACCTCTCAGAATCACTCGGATACAACAGATCTTCACTAGCAGCCATCATCGAATTCACAATAAAAGCAAAACTTAAATAAAAACTGTAATAATAAGCTTCATTAAATAATCTCTGTATCCCAATGGCCTATGTCACCGAGGGTAAGTTTTTATTAATAAAAAAAAAAAATATGATAACTATAATATTAGGTAAATATAAATAAAAATAAAATATATTTTTCAAAATTTATATTTCTATAGTTGATTCAATCTTGATTCTCGGTAAAATATTTTTATTTATTGATCTGTACTACACTAAATACTCAACTTTTTTGAACCAATATATTAATGTTACTCATATTTTAATGATACTAGCTTATATATCGGTTATACGTAATTATCAATGATGTATTTCATAAAACTAAAATTGCATATTTACTATTATTTAGTATGATTAAATCAAATGTTATCAAAGGAATCAACCAAGAATCCAATCATCTAAAGACCCACTATATTAAAACAGTATACAATGTCCAAGTATCGAGTCGTTCTTTTGAAAAAAAAAATTTCTTTAGAATAATAAATTGATAAAGTAAGTATTCTTATAAAAAAGCATTTACATGTCTAAAGAGTAATTTATTTGTTGTGTTGCAAATGTATACAGTTTCGTACGTTTCTTGTTTTAATTTTTATTTTGATAGCGCTACAGTCATTAGTTTAAATCTGTTGGTTATTATTTTTATGACATTATTATTTTTTTTTATACATCTTTATTCGTCGTAATTATAATTTATAGTTTGTTCTTGTATTTTTAGGAGTGCCTATATATAATAGTATTAAGAATAATTAAAACATGTTACGTTTTGTTAACAGTATAATATGACAGTAGTTACAATAATTCATAAAAGAAATTATTAAATCAATTGATTAATGAAACTACATACTTAGTTCGGTATGCTCACTGCAAGTAAAATCATTTTTTGTTCTTTCACAATTTTATGTATAACTATATTTTGTATTTAATATATTTTTATAATATCATGTTTTGATTGGTCATTGAAATAAATAAAAAAAGTTTATTGCCTTATAACAATTAATAATACAATTAAATGAAAATTAATTGCTCCGTGCGTTATATACTCATAATTAAAATGTTAAAGTTTTATTTTTAAGTATAAAATGGTAATATTAATATTTGTGGATTTATACTTTCATATAGTGAATAATAATAATAGTTAATAATAATAAATTGTCACCTGATCATTTAGTGCATGTTAAACATCAAATCTTCGAGGATAATTAACAGTGTTCATTTTTATAACAATCTTCAAACTGTTTGGGTGGAGATTATAATTTTATCTTAAGTATCAAAATTCTTAGGTATTTTATTAACTACTATGTTTATGTGAATTAATAATGTGATAACTTTACGCTTACACATTACCTACTTGTAATAATGTATTGTAAGAACAAAATAATTAAAAACAAATTAATTAGTACAATTTGTTACCCAAAATAATTTAATAATTACAGTCCTTTACCTTGAACCTTTGCTAAAAAATGAGTTTAATTTTGAACTTTTAAAGGCATAAATAACTGATTTCAATTAACTATTTTTACACTTTCTTATCTCTTCTTATTTTAATGAAAATTCTAGAAGTTTTATGCAGGGAGGTGGTTTATTTTACTTCGTTACTTTGTGCATTTTTAGAAATAAAAATAAAAATGTCCATTTAACAAGTGCAGTATAAATAGGTTTTATCTCTAATTCCAGAAGAATATAATATAATAAATATATGTACCTACGTGTATATGGGGAGGAGGTAACTGCTTATACAATATTTTACAACTTGATAGTTAAGGATTATTCGCATGTGTACCTATCGTGGCTTTATAGTTTTTGTATATATTATATTGCGTCTTCAAGTTGTTGTTCATTTTCGTATCCTTAGTCACCATGAGAAAAAAAGCGGATTAGTGGCTCTTATAATGTAATCAAAAAATGTATCCTTAATTTCTTCTACCTTTAAACTACACCCAAATACTGTTATCATACAATATGTGATTAAAGTGACCAAAGAGTGGTCAATTTAAAGTTTAAACCTAAGAAAGATTTAAGGCATATGCCTCAGAAATACTAATGTAGAAAACTGATGAATAGGACCTACAGCATTGATGAGTATTCGTCCATAAATATTATTATCAACGGATGATGTTTTGAATGCATTTTTAGAAAACTCGATATGGATCTAGAAGAATAAAATTTATATAATTTGTACAAACAATAAGATACGAATATTCTGTGAATATAAAAATACTGCTACGTATCATTTTTTAAATGGCTACATGAGATTCATAAAATTAAATTTTCTCATTGATAATAAATTAATAATAATTGCTCTTATTATTATTAATTTATTATATATATTATTATGTTATAATATTTATACATATTATAATTAGTAGGTAGATATAATTCACGTTTATAAATATAATTTTGAATCTGATCAAATGGTTGCTATTCAAGTACACTCAAATCTGTCATGATACCAATACCTTTCGGCTATAAAACCTACTTTATTATTTAAATATAAAAATCGTATTATTACGAATAATACCTATCACATTACAGTATCTTACAAAAATGCATGGTACCTCTGATTTTTCTAGATTATATAATACACTATGATAAAAAAAAAGTAGGGTCTTGTTTTCCAAAGGCGGACGTTTTGTTGAAACTTGAAGCTAACAGTATCTTAAATAAAAGTATAATATTATTAAGTTTCAACGGAAAAATTAGATTCTGATTTCTGGGTGGGCCAACAGGCATTTTGGGTGGGCTATGTCCATTGATATCCAATTTAATCAACACATAGTGAGCATAATATTTCACTTAAACACACTTTAAGATCATATTTTCTAAACTTCCCCACTGCCCAATCCCTTTAACTTATTTCTTGCCACGCTCAGTGGTACATATTATGATATTAATTAGACTTTTTCACATGAATGTTTTAAATTAAAATTAAAAAAACATAAGATGCAATACATAAATGTTATCTTCAATATTTTTTTATTCTCTTCAAACATTTGTGAACGGTATTTACAAACAAATATTTAGACAAATAACTAGGTATGCATACAGCATTACCAATGTTTGCTATGACTTTGTATACCTATTGCATTTATTGGTAATTTAAAAAAAGATGGCATTTTTTGAAAAGTATTGACTATTTTTAGACAAAATAGGTTCTTAAATGGTTTTCTGTAAACATTTTACTCGCTAATCGTTATTTTCATGCTTAAAATATCTAAGTAGCATTAATTTATATACTTATGCTTCATGAGCTATTACAATGTTTTTGCATTTATGAGTTAAACTCAATCGAAATTTACTGACTAGTGACTTATACGTGTTTTGCATGTAATTGTACTATTTTATATTATTTTTGTATCTAAATAATTTATACTTAGTATTCGTACTATACAATTTCATTGAAAGTATTACCTCAAGATTTGTGTTCTAAACTTATAACGAGCAGAGTGTACCTATATTATTTTGAGTTTTGCCCAAAATATATGACGTACCATATGTACTTATTTTCACGGGTTAATACTTAATAAATATTAATTCGTATTTTCTATAATATACGTAAATTTATGTGTGACAAATACAAAACACCATTATATAATTTATTATTATGGTTTTATAACATCAAATTGTTGTTTTAGCTAATTCTTGAACATACTGTGAATTTCGCTAATGTAGAATTATAATAATATTTATCATTTTATGGACGCTAATAAAACCATTCCATTTTCTATTAACAATACCTAATTCATATGATATTAATAAGTAATTTATAATCAACATTATGGTATTTACAAATTAAAAATATCATTTTTTTTGAAAAAAACATTTCAAACAGAACAATAATTATAAATCTACGGGTATCTAAAATGAGTGGTGACTTTTATTTTTATAAACTCCACTTTCATACATTGATTGTAATGGGCAAAATCCTGACATTTTCCACTATTATTGACATAATTTTTTGAAACAGTACAGATATTTTAGTATTAAATTAATAAGTGTATTGTTGTACTGGTCAAAGGTAAATTGTAATAATAATATATTTTAGTAAACGAATATTTATTTTGTTGAATAGCATTTACTATATTATTATAAATGAATATCAATGTATCTCATGCATTAATGTTATTACATTTTAAGTCAATACCGACCAATATTTCAAATGATTTTACTTGATTCGTAATGCAATAAATTACCTTACAATTAATCTAAATAATTTTAAAATTTATGGAAAATATGGAATTATAATATAATACACAAGTATCAGTAGAAGTGTCTATAGTTAATAATTTTTGAATCACAATAAAATGACTTAATTAGTTTAGTGATAAATCGTTATTTTTCTTAAAAATTTAAAGTGGGTTTTACTTGACTTTTTAAAATATAATTTAATCACAATATGAGAAAATCAGTATTACATTTTCAAACATTAGGTGTTTAAATTACAAATCAAATGAATTTCCAATTAAAAAATAGATTTGTAGTTTGCTCAATTTCGACAAATTTCGTAAAAATTTTAAAATAAAATCTTTATAAAAAACAACTCTGCTTATGAATATTCGATATTTTGATTTGCTGTAAGAAAAACTTATGAGAAACCTCATACCTATTAAACTTTAAAGTGTTTTTACTCTTCTATAAAAATGTTATCAGAGGTAACGACATAAATTAAAAAGAAACTAAAAAAGTTTAACATTAGGTATAACATTTATTATAAATAACTCAAAAAGAGCTAAAATATTTTTTTTAAATAATACCATATAATATAAATAAAGCTAATATGATTATTTTTAAAAATTCTATAATATTGATAAAATTATTCATTTTTGAATTACAACAAAAAAAACAAAACTGATAATATCGAAAACTGATTTTGCTTGAAAATAAAATAAATATTTGTACCATTGTACAGTGTACACTTTACCTGTCTATTTAATAGGTTCTTTATTGGTGTCCATTTTATTGCATGACCACAACAATCAAATAATTGGACTTGTATTGCGTAAAATCTATACAAAACATTCTACATACTGTGACTATTTTTTTTAATCGTAAGAAACTAAAAAACAATAAATTTATATCTTTATACTCTACTTTAGATTATTACAATAATATGTTCTATGAGTCCAAAATAACTACTTATTTTCATTTAATACTTGGAATATAATTTACACTTTTAGACGAACTAATCTAAAAATCATGGTTAAACAGAATAATATAATATATAGGTAATACGATTGTACATAATGGGCAGTGGATTTTTGAATAGACATCCTTGAATATCATATTATTAAACTCTCTCGGACCCATGAGCCAATGAGCTGCGTGGAAAATATCGTCTCTAGATAATATTATATAGAACCACGGTTCGAAAAGTTTTGTCAAGAAAGAATACAATTATTAACGAGTCTACATGACATGATATAGTACGGCGCTGACGGTATAAAAATATCGAGTTTGATTTTTGCCAATAATAGGCGCCAGTGTTACTACAAATACTTTTTCGAATCTCGGTGGAGACGGAATCGTCCGGACTATACCTAATATATTGTACACGTAGTACCTACCTATATAATAAAGTGTCGTGTGTGTGTGTGTGTGTGTATGGTGTATATAAAATAATATATATCAGATATCGTGTTAAGCGGCCAACTATTTCGGTCACGTACACACGTGACATAATTTTATTTTTCAAGTGAACAGCGGTTATTTTATTTTATTGCTCACCCCGGATTGTAGGTTCATAATAATAATATTATTATACTGCCGTCCGTATGTGTGCTGCAGAGAAACCGAGTTGTCTCTGCGTTTCGTTTCGTATGTCGTATCGTGCACGGCGCCTTTCAATTTACATTGTTTAAGTTCGTATCGCATACACGTGGATATGAGATAATTCAATAGACGACTATCGATCCGTCTTAGTATGATGTAGGAAAAATAATATATAAATTCTACAACTGCAGTTGCTTCAACTGATGAGCGTACATGTCTATTTCACACAAACCATTTCCGCTTCCATCGTATATAAAATATGTTTTCGATTAATTCCAAAACGTCATACTTACATTTAATCTTATCGATTATCGTGTACCTATAATTATTATCCAGCCATGCTCATTTAGACGATAACCGTCGGCCGTGAAATTTATCGATAAGAACATCGAGAATATGTATGGCAATATTATGCTCTCGATTGTTTCGACAAAATGTCCGTTCTCTGTAAACCATATTCTAGTGAAAGTTACGAGCCCCTTTTAACGTACTTTTAAACAAACTACTATTATCCGTTTAAGCTATACAGCTTTACAAGTTGGCTTCATGCTATTTAAGTAATCATCGAATATTAATATTATTTTTGCAAGGTATTGGTTGAAACGCATTATTAATCCTTTTTTACTATCAGGAGACTCAATGACGGGCCGAAATGCTCAATTTTGACTCTGGTGCGTCAACTTTTCAACGGAGTGGTGGCAGTGTCACCGAAGTCTATGCTAAGGCCCGACCTCTTTCGGCCACATTTTATCAACATCATAACTTTGTTATTCGTGAACCATATATATTAGAGCATATTATGTAGATGTTTGGTGATGATCATAATATTACTTAAATATTAAATTGTGTCATTTAATATTAATTATGTTCAATACACTTCTTTCAGGAATTCGAAGCAGTAAAAATATGATGTCAAGTGCTACTACGCCAGTACGCATCATCTATACAAATCTGTTGTATTTTTTTAATTATATACAATGAAATAAAAAAAAACAATTCATCATTGGTGCTCTTTACCTCTGTAAAATCAACGGTTTTTGGATTTTTTTTACAGTCGATGATATACGTACAAGCGTACTTATATATTATTATTTTTTGTACTCGAAGCACACTCGAAAAACGTTTTTTTGATGGTGACCACTGTCGTGTGTTTTTCAACCCTTTATATATACCCTATTAAATCTAGTTAATTTATTCAAACCATATCAAACGATTTTATATTAATTGATTATATTATAACTAGGTACTGAAAAAAAACTTATCGTTTTTAAGAGAATTTTAATTGCTAATAAATAGTGTACCTAACATTAGAACGAAATTAAATTGAGTGCAATCGATATGCACAGCAGAGAGCAAGTGCAAAAAGTAACAATGCGTTTTCGTAAGCCCAGACCCAACTGCGTCCTGTTTAATTAAAGGTATATTAGTTATGTTTAATGTCATCGACACGCGAAGGAATCTCGCCCTTTGTATTACGAGCCTACCTTAAGTCTACAATTAACTATCTCCTGTTGCTCCACCTTTTTGTCTCCTTGCTACATCGCTCAAACGTCCGCGGCCATTATAATATATTATTGTTTTTCTTTTTTTGTTCAACACCAACCTACAACTAGTGTCGTACACATTTTATATACGTAATATTATATTACTAAGCTGGCAAGTTATCCATTTTCGTTCAATTGGTTGAAGTTGAGTTACACCTGTAATAACTGATTATGTTGGAATATAATTTAATTTATGAAATTTCCAAAATGTCTAACTTAGATAGATGTCAGTACGTTGAATTAATAACTTGAGTAAGAATAGAAGTTGGAAGTAAGTTTTTTTTATAGGTCAGGTACAATGTAAAAATTTAATTTAATTTAATGTAGAAACATAAGTTTGTTGAAAATATCTAAAGTACCTATTTCATAACATTAATAATTAAATCATAACATTCATAACTATAGGTATATTTTTATGTCTATAAACGTGGTTTAAATAACGAATAATATAAAATGAAAAAAGATTGATATGAAATAATATATCAGCTACTATCAAAAAATACTAAATATTAACCATTAATTTTGTCCAGTCAGCATTCAGCAGTTTTTCGTTTTACAGAGCAACAATATTTTTTTGGTAAAAAAAAAAAAGACAAACAAATAACTATTAACTATATTATAACTATCTACTTTTTGTTTTGAACAAATTTAAATCAGATTATTTTTGGCATTGAATTCAACTCGTTACTAACTAGTCGTTAGTTAGATGATAGGTATTAGTTATTATGAATTAAATCCAACAGGTTATCTTAAACTTTCTTACTAGTTCGTGTCCAGATTTTCTAATATATACCTACAACTGAAATATATGTAAATGAGCACTTCATTTTCACTTGGTATATATACAATTTATTAAAAACGTAAGTAAGGTTTTATTTTCCAACGATTGTATTACACGAGTATAATATATTTTTATAGATATTGACTGAGATTCATCCGATTTATTACTTATGAATTATTTCATCGGGCGGCAGACGATATTATTAGAAAAATATTAAGAAAACAAATCTTATCCGGTTGTGTTGAGTATGCACTGGGAAATGAAAACCGTATAGCATAATAATATTTTGTAATGTGCGCATCGTTACTTGCGTATGGTTAGAATTTTACAACATCGAAATCGTTGTTTGGCGAATATATAGCTAATAACAATATTAGAAAACCCTGCTGAGTGGCACAAATGTTCAATAACACTTATCTATTTGATAATACAGCCATTGAGCCAAAAACAGACCTCAAAATTTATGGCGAAATTATCGACTGCTATTGACTCAGGTCGTAAATTTTAATGAAAGTTGCCATCGTTTTTACGGCAACGAACATGTTATATACATTTTTTTTGTATACATATAACTTCCAGTTATTTTTGTTTTACTATCAATAGACGTGGTATAAATGTGTATAAAAATATTGCTCAGTCGACCTGTTTCATATAGGTAGGTAGGTATATTTGATTTCCGACAGGAGCAAAATTATTATTGTTGATAATTTTAGAATTATAATAATATTGTTATAATAATATTTTA
>WHPZ01573719.1:0-10764 GCA_016617965.1 Macrosiphum rosae | reverse complement strand
TCATCTGCAAACTCTCATAAAAATGTGTTTTGGATTTGCTCTGAACCTCCATCAATGTTTATGATCAGAGCATTTTTTCTAATATAAAATGTGTCCTCAGACACAAAAATAATAATAACAAAAAAACACGACATAAATTATTATTAATTATGTAATATCAATACATTCATCGCTCCACTAAGAATCTAAAACAATTTGACCGAATATTTGTTGAAATTATTTTTGTTTTATGTGATTTTATTGTTGTCTTTAACCAAGCTTAGTCTGTGCATAATGATTAGGAGCTAACGACACACAGTTGGTGAAATGAGTCACCAGTTATCCATTAAAGTATTAACTACTCTTGACAAAGTTTAACTCGGCACTAAGAAACAACTAACGATTCTACTGCGTCATTTTAAAGTCTACCTAAATTAGATTTTTGTTTTGTTTGATGCTAAGGAAAACAATTTATATTATTATATTATGTAAATGCATGTTATTATTTTACCACCTCTACTCATTGAAATTCTCGTAAAGGCTATAATTTTATTTATTTTGTAAATATTAATATAAAGTTTAATTTAAAAAAAGTAACAGTTTGAAAATATCGTGTTCAACTTACAAAAACAGAAATACACTGTATTAGGTACAATATATTATTTACACACATACGTAATAATATTATATTATATAACATATATATGTACATTAGTTTCCATATGTAATTGAAGCATTCAACTTAAACATAATATCATAGTATCATACATTTTGATATTTACTCTACATATTTTCTTGTCTTATTTAAAATTACCTACCACGTACTAAATAATTCTATCATTATAATAACATTCTACAAATCCAAATATCATTTAAACCGAATTCTGATGTTATTTTACTACTTATAATCAATATAAAATAAATAATTTACACACTTCCTAAAGTTTAAACCGTACTAAATTAAAAAATATATATAATATAATAATCAAATATATTCTGTAAACGTGACAGAGACCAAAATTTGAAACATGTAACATTTATGGAACCTTATAAAAAGTGTTTTCTCTTGTAATCCAGAGGGAAATGTTTTTCGTTTGTAGTATTTCAGTTATTTTAGTTTTCTTAACAGTGATGTAAGTCCATTCATATTCGTTTCAAGTCACCCGACTTTTTGCAAAATATTTATTACAATTGCTCATGTTTTTGCAACGCTAGATGACCTAGGTTAGGTACTATATTATTGTCCTTATTATTATATGACTCAATTATTTATTTTTTTCAAAATACGATATTATTTTGTTGCATAGTTTACATGCAGTGAAATTGCATACACAATGCGCCGTCTTACAAATTGTATTATTCTTACATACTATTATTATTATTATCATTTTTATTTAATTAAATTCATAAAATAATTTAACCTTTAGTATATTATTAAATTCATCTTAAACCTAAAATATACAAATTGAGAACAATAGTGACCACGATCGTAAAAACTAACAAGAACAAAAATAAATATTCTTGTATATTATATACAATGAATACAGATTACAATTATTTTTCTGACAATAATAATACGATACTGCAGTTTCATAGGTCATGAGTAAAACGTTCTTAAAGATAATAATATGTTTCCTGGATTTCAAAAACGTATCGACTCGAGTCTTAAAAAAATTAATTTTTATTTAAAATTTCCAATCCTTGTTGTTTCTGACTATAGTAGGTACACGTTTTAATATTTTGACACATGACTTATGTTGACTTCTACAAAACTGTATAATTTCATCTAAACGGATAGTGCAGTAATTAAAAGTGCTAAACACCAATCTGGACACATATATTTTTATACAAATATTAAGAGCTAAAAAATTATATATTTCTGTGTAACATTTTTACATTTAAGTTTAAATAAGATTTTATTGTAACAAAGACAATATTAATAATATAAAAACTGATATTAATATTGCTATATCACCGTCTCATTTATATTTAAATTGTAACTACTTATCTACATAAAACATAGACATTAGTTACAACTTTATTAAATTGAAGTGACCTCTGATGTAAACGGATTGGTACATTAACCTCTCAACTTTTATATAATTATGCAACAAATTCATTATTTATAAATAATAAATATGGTTTGGTATTAAAGCAGGAATATGAATAAGCTTAAAAAGTATAGTATATTTCTATAGGAATATCGATATATTTACCATATGCATGATTAATATTTGAATACATCAAAAGAATCTTACGCGTGAGCTATACATATGGCATGCAAAAAAAGTATATTATAAAAGTAAAGAAGATCGTACTCAGTTTGTTTGAGTACACCAATCATGAAGTTATTCGTTACCTGTTACTTTTTCGATTTTCTTTGATAAAATAACAACATTGACTAACCGTTATCGGTTGATTTAAAAATTGTTTTCGTTCCGATCAGGTTTTACGATCGAACGAACTCGGCGCACATAAAGTTAGTTTAAGTCGCAAAAACCAACAAAATCTGACAGGATAGAAATAAAAAAATAAATTTGAAAAAAAATAATAGGACCTCTTAAACTTTTAAAACGTTGTATGGCGGCCGTGCATGGTCACAACAACTTCATAGCACAATATACAACGTCAAACCGTTTTACGTTATCGGTAATAAATTTAACGCCCAACGAACCAACTTAACGTTACGAAAATGCACAATGCGCGACAACTAGACGGGTACGGTTAAAAACCAAAAACGAAAACAGAAATAATATGTATAATAAATTAATAAAACCGAAACACGAACGAGAGTTTTAAGATACACGTCTACCCTACTCGCTGCGAAATACACTGCTCCGATTGTCGAACGTATATCTCTCAGGAAGATTTATAACTGAAATGTTAGCCGACAGGTCTTACGAGATCAACGCAATATCCTGTTATCAGATTCTCCGAAGACGATTTACATGCGATCAATTCACTATTGCAATAAATGCCATTGGGCTTACCCTTGATCCGTTTTCTTTTTTACCAACGATGGTGTATAGACTCGATACCGATATTCTGTCGATAAATAAATATAACCGAAAGACCATAGGTACTACACCGATCATAATATACATAATATATTTAATGGCATTAGTCCGGTGTCGTGATAATGATTTTTATATTTTCGAGCTACATAGTAATATTACGTTCAACGTTTATTTCATTTTATAAGTGTAAAATATTATAATACATTTCTTCTATAGGCCGTACGACAATTATTATTGTTAAATGAATTATAGCATACACGTAGATTTGACAATGAGACAAGTATCTGACTTCCCAATAATCTATTTAATTACAAATCATTAGGTATACCATGTTCAGTCGTTTTTAAGGTTTGTACGTAATCATAATATTGCTTTAGTTCGATAAGATCAACATTATTAAAACTAAAAGTTCGATCTGAATAATAAAATATGCAACTTTAATAGTGTTTAAAAATAATAACGATTGTTACGAAGATAATACGAACTTGCTATTTTTACGCTGAATCGCCGGAACCTTAAGGGTCCGGCAAACAATAATAAAGTATGACCGTAATTTATTTAGGATATAAACGCAGAATCCAGCAGTAATAAATATATAGATACCTCCATAATTTTATCCTCTCGTGGTATGCGATTGTAATGTTAGACATTCAAATTAAATCTATTCATGTATTGGAACCGTTAATGCAAAAATGGTTCAATTATCGAACACCTCTACTGGGACTAGCGGTCGTATTTCTAACATTAATTTCCGCTGCCTTCTAAAAAAATGTTGGTCGGTTATAAAACTGTGAGTTATAAAACCTATTACATTGTAATAGCAGTGTATACGTTTATAAATATATAGTATGGTTATAATATTATTATGAACGGATATTAAAAACACCAGTAAAGTCATTATTCTACTGATAACACAAAAATGCGATGCTGTTGTAATATTTCCGTCGTGTATAAAAGAAGGAACCGATTTTAATGAGAAAATCATAATTTGTTTAATATCATTTTGGCAATTACGTATGCGATGATTAAAAATTTAAAAATCACTGTCTTATGATAAATTTAATATTATAAATAAAGCTTGGGATAGAATTAAATTCTGATGCCGAATAATCAGAACGTAATAGCACATAAAATGTACTACCGTCAAAACTGTAATGTTATAAGACTAATAATAATAATACTATAATAGTATTAATGTTTGCTACTCGAAATATATTATATGAATATTTTAATCACAAAATTACGATTTTAATCTTGCGTTGAACACGAGATAAAAGCGACAATATTGATTATCCTTTTTTTAGCATAAAAAAGAAAAATTTTGTTTAGCACTAAGTGTAACAACTCAGAGATAAAAGATCGAAAAATAAAATATATCTCTATTTAATTGCCTTGGCTTATTAATTTATTAAAATTTATTGTACGCATTTTAATTTAAACAAATATTGTATTTCAATACTGGTTAATCTACATGAAGCCAAATTATTTTCTAAGGTAAAAGACCAATATAAGGCCAGGTATAAGCACCAATTTAATTTTAATTGAATAATATTAACATAATTTATTGAAAACACATTATACACAGGGGTGGTCGTGAATAGCATAATATTGTCCCGATTATCTTCAGAAATCAAATTGAATAAAATGTGAAACGAGATGAATATACCATACAAAGATTTTGGATAGTATTTTAACTTTAGTAAAAGCGTTTGGTGTCTCACAGTAATAAGAAGTGAACCGCACATCCCTGATACATACCGTGTATCAATTGTTATTGAGAACGCGTAATATTTTCTGATCATTATAAGTTATAACTGTTCGATTAAAAATTTAAAATGTACACTATAAACGCTTGAGCGGTTTTGTTGTAGATAAAAAATATACCAAACAATATTGTACACGACGTATCACAATTTTGGGTGTTTTAAAAAAATAGTCAAATACAAAAATCTCTTTTCCATCAGAAAAATTTTCCACCCGGGGCTCTTTAAAATGCATTCTTGTATCATTTTAAAATGTCCAACATGCGTATCTCGAGCGTCGATAAAGTCAGAGAGGAAATAATAACGAGATGTGCCTAATCTCTGTGAGGCTTATATGTGTACTATAGAATGTATATCGCGATGTTTTCGCCATTCTGAATTACTTACAAAAACCCAATTTCCACATTGCGCTAAGAAAAAGTTAAAACGACATCGTGAAACACCGCGCCAGGCCATGATGCAAATTGTACGAAGATATATGCACATAACCTCGCCTAACCTAACGTATACCATACATAATACTAAATCTCGGTTGTATGGGTAGGTATATAACTCTTTTTTTACCCTACAAACTATATAATATTAGCATGTTAGCACGAAAAACAAGACAATATAACATTATATTCATATACCTACGGTAACGACGATGATGATGATGATGATGATGATGATAATAATGATATGGCATCTGCAAATTAGTACACGTTACACGTAAACATCCAGGAGAACATATTTTTTTCTAGCCTAACTATACCGCAATCAAGCAATCGTCAAAAGAAAAAGGCAAGAGTGAAAATGAGCGCATCATTGCCCCGAGGATATTATGTATACAACTTATACGTGCGCTTTTACTATTTTCCGCCTTTTTTACGTCACGTATTTTTCAAGTATGAGATATTTTGTCGTGTATGCAGGAAATTATAATAACGAAGATAATGATGGTAATAATAATAATAATATAATAACAACAACAACAACATAAACCTACACTCAAAATCCCATGATTAGTTTAATAATAATATACGCAATATGTATACAAATTATGACAAGAAATAAAAACACCAGATACGAAAATATTAAAAGAAAACTTCAAAAAAAAAACTCAAACCCAATATAAGTGGAGTGTGCATAATAAATAATAATTAATAATGTATAATACCATTGTCTAAACTTTAAATGGATTTATTATAAATAATTGTATCGATGGTTCGCACTGATGTAATCAATTTGCATGATTGGATGAATGGGTATATTAAAAAAAAATCTGTTTGTACTGTTATACTTTAAGTCAATTAAGAACATTAAAACACGAACAAAAAATATCCACTCACTTCGTTAACGAGCGGGAAGAACTATTTTTTTCCTTAAAAATAGCGTAAACAAAAATTATTTAATGTAAAACTTTTTCATCTTATTATCATATTATTTATTTTTTTGCTAATTTGTTTTGAACTTATGCGTAACAATTCACTTCATTTTTCAAAATTAATTTGCAATAAGTCAGTTTTGGTACACAATAAAATGAAGGGAAAAATAAATAAAGACCAATGCATTTACTTCTGGGTACTTAATACACCTAAACATAAATTTGAAAACAACATCTTAAATATTTGTTTGGCTATTGATAGATTACAAAAAGTTTTTTAAACTAAATGGTTTTAATAGTTATTGTTAATATTATAATAACTAAATAACTTGGTTTTCTATCCTTGTCCATTGAAGTGTTCCGATGTATTTCTGATATGTTAAAAATATTGTTAACTCAATATGAAATTAGAAACTAACAGTTGAATAAACAGTTATTAACTTCATACTTAACATTCAGTCGTGATCAAGAATAATATTACACATAAACATAACACATAAACCACTGAAACAGTTTATAGACTATCATTGTCAGTTTAACTAAGTCACTATTAGACATTTGCGTTAAAAAAAAATGGGTGGCTTTCATTTGGGCGAAAAACTCAACATTTCATGTCTTTAGAGCGAATTTATACACATCATTTGGGCGAAATTTACATGGGCCTCTAGTATATCTAATACATTGTTTGAGCGACCTTATATATACAGGATGTAACAGAAAGATCTAACGAAAAAAAAATTTGATGCTAGTTAAACGTATGACAAAAATTGTGAAAATTTGAATAATAAATAATTTTATTAATATATTTATGTCAGGTAAATGCCACAAATAATATTTTGAAAAAAGTTATTACGTTTTAAATTGATTTACTCCAAAAAATATTGATATTATTTTAAAAAAAATATAATAAATAAACTACTTGACTTGGATAAATGTTTTAACCATCTAATTTGTTCTTATAATCAGGTTAACAAATTGACTATTTTGAAATTTTCCAAAAAAATTGAATTGAATTTTTAAATTTTTATTTTCAGGTTTAAGAAATAATAATTTAAACAATATTAAAATATTGATTATAACAAAAGTTATTGCATTAGTCAGTTCTTTCCGTTACACCCTGTATATAATTTAGGAAAAACTTATATGGACACCTAATAATATGTCCAATACATTTTTTTTTCCGTTTTTAGTGACTTAGTTTTGAGCACTCTAAAATTATTATCGCATATAAACGATCCATAATGTAGCTACTACCTAGTCAATACTATAAAAGTTGTTATTTCTATATAATACGAGTATATACTTATATATTAGAATTATATCCTACTGTGTATACTTAATTACTAAGCTCAAGACATGTAGTGACCTATATACAACAAACATATAAATTCGCCCAAATTATATAATATGCTCTACTATTGTAAAATTTGGGCCATTCCCCAAATAAATGACGCCCATAAAAATTATTTCAAACTGTCTTACCAAAATTAATAATTGCTATGACACCTATCATCATCACCGGTTTTGCTATTTTCATGATTTATGGATTTAATTTCTAGTATGCTCATCTTATGAATGGAATTGAACGACAATTGTCTATTTAGTCTTTTTCTCCTTGCATAAACCGAGTAAAAACGAACATTTCCAAACCAAAGAAGTGGTATAACTTGTTTGCTTCAATCAGAATCTAAAATAAGGATAGATTATTATTAACATCATAACTACAAATATAATTATTTTGTTGATTTAAATCTGAGACGGATTCTACAAAACAAATTTATATTTATATCTAATATTGATGGTTGTATTAAAATATTTGATAAATAATTATTATTTTAATATTCTAGAAATGTATTACCTACTTAATATTTTATTCTCGTAAAATTATTTTACTTACATAGTAAAAATGCGATATATTTTCAAAATACTTGTATTATATATCTATGTCTCATACACTATATTTTCACAAGCCAAATGCCAACAAGTAAATATAATTTACAACTATCTCTACGTTTATTCAGTTCTCTCTATTTATTTCAGTGCTTAAGTTTTATATTCCTGCCACAGACGTGTTCTTTAAACTTTAATAAATACTCTCGATATATTTATTTCTACTTTTCTACCTTTTTTCAAAATACGTCACTGAAATACTTTTCTTTTAACGATGGCAAACATCAATCTCCTTTTTAATCACGAATCAGTCAAATCGATACTGCACATCTATGAAACATCGAGTAACAGGTGTAAGTAAAATAAATCATGCCCCGACATAAACATTATTAACTAGATATCGAAAAACACCCGATAAAATATACATATTTAAACAGTATTTATATTATAAGAATTTATCAATTAATAATATAACGATAAAAAATGAACTCGATGATATTATTTCAGATACAAAATATGTTCTTTTTTAAAAATGATTAAATTGAAGACACATTTTTAACTCTATTTTGTTGAAATAATTAAAATCAAAATCAAAAAGACTAATGTTATCTACATCCTTTATTAAACGTTCAAAATTATTATTCATATTATCTCTAAAATCATTTACTAACTATGATTTAACAAACTAGGATCTTAATCGATTTAATGGCTTAAGAATATTATAACCTATCATATTTCATAGTTTTATTTGCATGATAGTTCAAAATTCCTAAAGTTCAGTAAGTATTTCTTTTCTCTTATATCTTAACTCTCTATTAACTATTTATCACTAATTTAAAGTGATTTATGCATCGTCTATATATTATTATAACATATATATATATATTATAGACAATTTAAATAGTACCTATGCAGTCTGAACGTTTGTCCGTTATTGTTTATGCGTTAAGAAAAATCTATTCTTTTGAGCTCTTGTATATTTAAATTGAATAAATCAATAGTTTTCAGTCACATAATTTAAATTTAGATTAAAAGTTCATTATACCGTTTTAAATTTTAATGGTTCATAATAATCTTCTATTCAATGAAAAGCTTATTTTGGTATAATGTACATATTATAATACAGTTTTAATCTTTATAATTAATACTAATGTTATCTCTGTCCTGAACGAATTTAACTTATTTAAAAGAGTTTCTGCACAACTAACAATACACATAAAATAACCAGACGAAAATCATTTAAAATACTACAAGTTCAAACTTAGCATTTTCAATTTCAGCAGAATTTTTTTTTTTTTTTAGAACCGTTGAATTGCGCGATAAACAAAGAATGAGCTAACATTGCAATTTTTCATTTCGTTGTATCTATTGTTCTAAATAACGTTAGACAATTTAAGTATTTTAAATCATTGGTAAATCTGAAAGAATATTAAGCATAATATTATTCTATACTTAAAAAACATTCACGTAAACAATTTGTTTGTGTTGCGAAACCCCGTTAGATTTTGGTTATATTTTGCTAAACTCATGTTAGCCTGCAAACAAATGTATATGCATTTCAATACTGGTTATAATAATATTATATCCCCAACGAAAACGCAGCATGAAGGACTTATGGATCGCTTACGATTATTGAAAAATCTCTTTTTTTCTATATCCTGCAATGGTCATGTCATTATCGTAGGATTATTATTTCTCAGTTTTTAAATGGAATTCATCTGTTGCAGTTTTCATTATTATTATTATATATATTATTATCACAATTTGGCTGGCAGCTTTCGAATATATATCACCTTCGTCGTCCGTTTCATTCTAACTGATATGTATAATATATATAATACCTATTAACTTTTAAACGGTGGTAGGCGTAAAAAAAATCACCTTTGTGCATATTATAACCAACGAAAATCATCAGTGATTTTTGATAACAGCTTAATTTTTTTTTCGCAGCTTAGTATGTGTATAATATGTTTTGAATAAAAAAAAACCGGAGCAGCCACTCTCATAGTCTTATGTATATAGTGTTATAGGTGTCAAATGTACCTCATCTTTGACTATGACGTCACTGTAGTAGGTATGTGTTAAATATATGAAATCAATTGATATATTTTATCATTGTATATAGACATATAGTGTAGGTACCAAAGTCATGGAAAGGCATGTTGTTTTTTTTGAGCCACGGCGCCGATGATATATTTTAGGGGTGGTGGTGGTAGTGGTGGTGGTTGATTTGTAAAATATATTGCTTTTAAATTATGAGCTCGAGAGTTGAGATATCATCAAATTTTGGTATACATCCTGTTGTGCGTGAGTGGGTGGATGGATAAAACATATTTAGCTCCTTTAATTAAAATTGTTCACCACGTCACTGGTAGGTACACGAAAAATTATTCTGAGCAATCTGAGCAGATACGCAGTTTGTCAGCGTATAGATTATTTTATATTTTATATTTTTCTATAAATAATACGGTAGATTATAATAATATTATAAACGATTCATCGTGTATATGTAAATTATATGAAAAGTTTCAAGTCAATATACGAATAATATTTTTTGAATTACAACAAAATAATTAAAACCGTTTTTTTTGTCTAAACATCCAATTTCGAAAATATTTTCAATATTTCTTAATTGCGATCAGGACAGCATAGGTACTATGAGAAACCTCGTATTATATTAAACTCAAGCTTTCGTAATCACAAACATAAATTTCATAAATCGTACAAAACTAAAAAAAAAGCCGACCAG
>WHPZ01573714.1:5085-16854 GCA_016617965.1 Macrosiphum rosae | reverse complement strand
TTTTTTTTTTTATCAGGGTCTATAAATTACATTAAAAAACTCCTTATTCATCTGCAGTGTTGATTTGTTGAGGATATGACATCACTGTTGAGTATTTCGGGCTAGCTAGTAATGGATATAATTGTAAGTGTGAAAATATAAAATATAAATAGATTTATTGAGTTTAGCATTATAGAACGGAAGAAAAAAAAATCAGTGGAATGATTTTAATATTTTAATTTCAGATGAGTTGCGATATAATATTAAAAATAGATTTTGAAGGTTAATTTTTATGCTTTTGTTGCTTCTGCTTATGAATTATTTTTTAGTTGAGTATGCACATTTTGTACCTTGGCTGGCAGAACAATCGGAGACATTTTTTTTTCCGGGATCGTTGTTCAAAAGAAAAAATAAATGCGGTTCTTGTCTAGGAAATTGCATCTTATTTTTTTTATGGCGGAAATTTTTTATAATTACCGAAAACATAGAAAACACATTTGGCCGGTAACTTACACTAATTACTACAATCTTCAGTGAGATAATCTTTGCTACATTAAACGCACTGTGATCGGTGACCACACGGGTACCTATAGGTGTGTCTGTATAACTGACATCGTTTACACCTTGGAATGTGGAAGTTAACGTAACTTCATAATATGTTTTTTGACAATGACTTTGGATTTTAGACATTTTGACAACTTAAATAAGTATAAATTAATCTAGTTCAGTTCAAGCTTCATGAAAAACATAGACAGAATAGAAGTTAGTTGACCCAATTATGAACATTACAAACATTTTATACGGAAAAAACCAAATCTGTCAGAGCTGTCTCGACGTCTTCGAAGTGATGCAGGTGATAAAATATTACCACATTCAAAGTTGGGTAAAAATGTGTGATATGTGAAATTGGAATAACTGAAATAATTGTTATATGATCTGCACAATTTTGGTATTTTAACTACTGGTTAGAAAATTGTTTAGTTGAAGTTTGAAAATTAGGCTAGCCAGTTTTATTTTTTCTACTATTTTATTTGTATAGAATATGTTTTTAAAATTGTAAATATTTTAAGAAATAAAAATTTTAAATGTTTTAAGAGTCATTCATAGTCATTCAAGTGTCTACTACTTACGTCTTACATGTTTGCAAATATCACATAACGCAACACTTGATTTTCATTAAGAAATAATTATCTATGTATTTGTTACCATGGTAGAATTAAATCAATCATGTAATAATTTGATAATTCGTCTTTAATAAATTATACACATATCCCAATTTAATTTAATTCTTCGACGACGACCCGGTACCTAGCAGCGATTTACTTTTTATAAGGAGTGTTGCTAAAACATAATAAATAACTATATTTCAAAAAAAATCTTAGCTATTAGGCCCAAGGAGAATGACTTCAACCATCAACCCCCTTCCAACCCTGAAACCCGCCCACGAGGAAAAATTCCACTCCCAGTTAAAATTGTATTACTTCGTTGAACACCAAACGCGCTTACCTAACGTATATATATTTATATATACAGCCATCGTTTTCTATTAAATTGTGGAGACTTCAAAGAATTAAATAATTTAGGCTATTTGTGACCGCGTCCGTACACGAACCTGCCCGCCTGACTCCAGCGCTACAATCAACGTTGTCGTTACATGCGCGTATACGAGAGAAATTAATTGAATCTTTATATATAGCACAACATATTATACTCTCCGAAAACGAGGCACGACGAAGTCGAAATTGATTTATGAAAGAAATGTTTTGCAGTAATACACCAAATTAGTGTCAGCTTCTCTTATAATATATTTATATGTACGCACGGACACTCGGTTATTCGTGTAAGACCGAAGAGTACGCTCGTGCTTAATTAAATCAGTTTTCGTATCCATTCGAAATGTCTTAATTAACTGCAAGTACCGCGAGCGTCCCCGTCGGATGGTCCACCTGGCCTACTCAGGTTCACGCAATCCTGCAGTTGCAGTCGCAATGTACCGCGTGGTATGCACCAGTTGTACCACGGTATAAGCTGCTGTTACTGCATCCCCGGAAAGGAATGGTCTCGAGGGCCCAACGAATTTTAGGATTTCTGACGTTTGACTACCTACACGTCAGCTACAACTGTAGTAGGTTTGCTGATATTATTATTCGATTAATTATTATGATGATAATAATATGTTCTACTGACGTTCGCACCTACCCATTATAATGACTTATCGTTGTCATGAAATGCAAATAAAATGACCGCCAAACGGCCCACCGGAGATTTTCTCGGTAGCTCGCCTCAACCGATCCGGGTCTGTGTCGCCGTTGGAGCACAATATGCTATTTTATTTTTCGCTTGTCCTCGCCCATCATTGATAAGGCGACATGCGTCCTGCAGTTGTGCGTGTGAGCGTGTAATACCCGTGTGTGGGCGCAGTCCCATGGTTTCATTTACACGCGTGCAAACTTCTACACAAAAGCGTATTGTGTGCAACGTGTCGGAACGATACTTACACACAATAAGCCCAGTCTCCTGCCGCCGGAATTCGTAAAACTCAGCTTAAAACGCATCAGTTGTTAGCGGACCAGCTCACCGAGTTGAGGCATCTGTGCGGGGTGCAGTGGAGGTGGCGGTGGTATAGTGGTGATGTTGGTGGTAGTGATAGTAGTGGTGGTGGTGGTGGTGGTGTTGGTGGCGGTAGTGGTGGTGGAAGTGATAGTAGTGGAGGTGGTGGTGGTGGTGGTGGTAGTGGTGGTGGCAATATGGCGGTTTTGTGAATTGGAAAACTTTTCTCCGCGAACCACCGCGCCGCGGTCGTTTATTATAATCAGAACGACGGTTGCGGGACATTATTATTTCGTTCACGGCGAATAAAATATTTTTTTTGTAAATTTAAATTTAAATTCTAAACGATACAAATTATTAGTCATAATTACTCGCTTACTTACTATTGCTTACTTATCGCAACTACATACGCACTTATGATATAATACGAACCCATGATTAGTTTTATATTAGTTAGTCATGACCGAACCGATGTATACTTTTCAATACTCGACGTTCAGCTTTATTTTTAAAAATCAAACAGACTATTAGGTAATATAATATTGTTGTGGGTTATTAACTAATAATAATAATATGATGTAAGTCATGTAACTAATGACAGAACATTTTAATGATATTGTCAATAATATGGAAAAAACCAACTTCAAAAATACAGTAAACAATGGCATGTCAAGATAAAAAAAAAATACAAAGACTCATAACAGCTATAAATACCTAAAAAAAAAATTTCATCATTATAAAAATAATTAAATGGCAAATTGTCACTCCTTGAAGTAAAATAGTCACTATCAAACCAAATATAGTTTCTTATTTACATGGATTATATTATATAATATTATAATATTGTTCTCATATATTATTATATATGACGAGAGCATAAGGGGTAATGCACCGAACGGTTTTAAGAATATAATAATATAGAATAGAACCATTCGTTGAACGAAAAGAAAAGGATATTCAAATGAGATCCGAGAAAATAATAAGCTCTATTTTCACTTTATTATTGTGCTCAATCTTGAAAATATATTCTTTGAACCACCCCGCTCGCTCTATTCGACGTAGCTCGTTTGTTTATGTCCCTACGTGGTGCTGAATACTCAGCCCTTATCAAGTATAAGTTAATGAGGAAAATATGTTTAGAGTCTTGGAAATACTCTATACCTATACCCAACGAGACGACCCGGTCCATAGATCGTATTTAAATTTAAGCCCCCCGAGCGCTCAGTAACGGACGAACGCAACTCGTGTCACATTACAGGGCCGTAATAATATAAGACACTCATCCTGTATAGCCCTCTGAGAATTCGAAACTGGTGGCTTTTTAAAATTAAGTCATATTTCAAGCTTGAGCTTGCCATCGTCTATATTTATGTAATACAAGGAAAAGGCTTCGTAAAACATAAATACAGCAATAACCGACCTGTCTCATTTATTTATTTATTACTATTATTTTTTTAGGATCAACCCAGATGAATTTTGTTCGAATTTTCTTATAAAGATGATTCCAGGGCATTACTATAAATACAAGCGAACAGTTATTAAATACGTAAGGTCTTATCGTCATATATTGTATTGTAAAGTATTTTTCTTTTTACAGAAAAGAAACTTTCATAATTTCTCATGTGTAGACGGTATATAGTAGACAATTCTTTGTAAATCAAACATGGAAGGACTATAACTATGTTCGAAGGTCGTCCGACAAGTCGAGTCTCTAGAGAATTATCTCTCAGAAGTCAGTTTAAGAGCACTGAACAATTATAAGCGTATTTCGTTACAATTAAATAGTATTTTATTATTTCACTACTATTTAATGACTATTCCAGAAAAATAATATTATACAAAAGTATATTGGATGTTTTATAGTATATATTATTATTATATGGAATACCAATTGTATATTTGTATGTCTACATTAATTGTCTAGATAATAATCTGTATTATAAATTTACAAGTCAAGATTTTGAAAAAGGGACTTCTATCTCGTAACATTTCTTTGGAAATCATTCTATGCGACTATAACTCAATAAAAATCAATTAGAAATTAAAAATAGGTTCCTACATAGTAATTATGAAAAGTTTATTTATAAATTTTATGTTTTTCAAAACACATAAAAAATTAACAAAAAAAAAGATGAAACATAATTTTACGCACCTGCAGTTTTTAAAAAAAATGGTTTCATACTTTAGGCGAACCAAACCAAAGAATGCCTATGTGTAACCGTTGTCAGTTTAAGTGTCATTACTTTTTTTTAAACTGTAAAATGCATTTATATTAATTTATAATTAATATAATAATAATTCAATATACCGAGGTGAGCACAACATAACTGAAGCTGAGTGCTGAACGTCCACTCTAACAACTATTATCCTGTGATGGTCTTTTTTTTAAAATAAGTATTTGTATATTTCAATTACTACATCGTAAATCATCATTATTGATGACAGCAATGATAATAGTTTGCACTGAAAATTATAACGAAAACTTTACCGTGAGTTAAAAAGTGAACACAATATATGGTAAAAGGTAAGCAGGTATTCTTAACCTCTCATAAATTCTAAATATTTCAGGATAGTCAGTAAAATAATCATATTTTATAACAAATTACAATATTTTCGAATATGTATCCTTTAACTCAATTTATTTGACTTTCATAATAATTTTGTAGTATATTATGCGCCAAATATTCGTCTGGTGTGTATAATTTATGTGGCACAATTTTTTTTTCCATACCCGACATTTAGGTGAGATAATAATAATAATAATAATAATAATAATAATAAAAAAAAAGACACTCACAGACGTTTTCTTGCGTAATAATTTTGTTTTTAATCATCTCGGGTTGAAAAAAGTTTTAAAAAAGGATTTATGGCTCAGCAAAAAAAAAAAAAATTAAATAATAAAATAAAAATAGAGTGAGGGAAAGAATAAAATGGTGAGACAGGTGGATCAATGTTTCATGATGTATTGTTGAATTGAACGATAAGACTCCGAGATTATACCATATAGCTCCTCAAAGAAAATATGTATTAATGTTTTTGTAATGTACAGATGTTGAGTTCAGATTTTTGGAGCACCGTGGCCCCATAACATCGATGGAAATTAATCAAACTGGATAGTATTCGAGATTTATTATTGTACGAGATAATATTTTCTTTCGGTCTGTATATTCTAATAACAATAATAAGTCCAGCTGTTTCATCTAAAAGAAATTACATTGTTATTATTCTTTCGCAACTACCGTAGTGTATTGTATTACCATATAGTTCCGAGTAGTAACCATATTATTCATTCTTGGTTTGATTTTTGTTTTTGCAATATTAAAAAAAATATTTAGGTATAATTAAATATCTGTCGGTTAATTATACAGGCTATAGCTAGGGGTTTACCCTAAAATGGTCCAAACGACAAGACATGATCGACACGCAATACGATTGTTAATTTCGTCATATCACCTATCGCAGCATGTTGAAGGTTGTGGTCTAACTATAAATCACACTGTCGTAATATTGTCCGTCGATGTATGTAACGTTAATATGTAAACTATTATCGAGTACCCATTGTGCACTGTACAATGTAATAGGCGCGCTGCATTATTGATATTATGAAGTCCGCCGGACCAATCATTGTTACGGTCAGTTCGAATGTCTAACACTTCCGACGGGCACAACGAGCGTCTCGAAGTTAACAACGTGATACAACAATGAACGAGATATTTACCTCACTCTGCACCCCTTGGGTGGATGTGACGACGACCACGACGCCTCAGATTGTGTGTGACTAATTTTACCGGTGTTTGAGAGTATAATATACGAATACTAATTAGGTATTACTAATTTAAACTAAGTTAAATGTAAATTAAACAGTAAAACGAGATACTAACCACTCGCCCCTCCCTACCCACCGGCCACCATGACCAACCATATAACCAACACCCTCTCTTCTTACCAACACACTCGTCAATCGGTTAATCCCGATATTATTCCCTGGATCGCCTAGTCAAAAATATTTGTCGACTTGTAAAAATCACTGCGAACATGGCACAGAGTAAAAATAACTATATACCTACTTTATAACAGGGGCGGCCAAACAGTTAATCGTTCGCGATCGACTGGTCCGTCACAAAAAAAAACGTGTGCCAAGGTATTTTTAATATTTGTCAAACTGCTATTGTAACAATATAACTGGAGTTTTGTATTCGATTTTAGACGCAACACATAAAATTAATTGACATTTATATAGAAAAACAAACCAAAAATATGAGTCAAAATATTTTATATAAACATATGGTGTAGATTTCAAGTATCAGCAGTTATTCGTTTTTGAAATAAAGCAAAATTAGAAAATCGCTAAATGAGAAATCGAGTGAAATCGAGTGAATATCCAGTCTTATAAAGATTTGAACTTCAAACGTTCATAAAAATTTAATTTGACTTTCAGGTAGACTTTTTTTTTGACAAACTTATGAGAAATTTTGTATTACATTTTCAAACCTTAGATTTAAAAAGAAAAATTGTTATGAATTTTAAACTTAAAATAATTTACAAATGTTCATGATTTTTACGTATTTTGTCAAAATTCAAACTTTAAATGCTTATAAAAGAAAATTGTGACTATGTTTTTTTTTAATATTAACTGTCATTGTAACAATTATATAACAGGAGCCTTGAATTAAATTTCCAACATTTTTAATGCAACGAGCAAAATTGAATTGACATTTACAGCAAAAAAAAAAACTAAACAAATTGTAAACTGAAAATGTCCGTAAACCGTTCAAAGCAAGTCAAAATATTTTGAAAATTTCATCGTGTATAGAAAATTCTATTTTCAACATTCAGTAAAAATTGCATGTATCTACTGTTATTTGTTTTAGAGTTACAAAAAAAAACCAAAATCGATTTTGTAAAAAACCGATTTTGCGTAGAAATTACCTTTCCCCTTAATTTTTGTTTTGTTTTTCCTTGCGCTTTTGAATATTATTGAGAATTTCAAAAGTTGAATGCACCAATTAAATATACTTTCCCGTCGAATAAGATACTTTTTAAGAAAATCGAAGCAGTGTTACTACCCGAAACGGCGATATAAAGAAATACACATCATTGTAAAATCAATACATTCATCGGAGCCACTCAGAATCTAAAATAAATTAATATTTTTCTTTACGTTATTCGATCCTTAAGGGAACAATATTTATTCTCAGTTAAATTTAATCACAAAATGTTCGACCACGCTGCTTTATAATAATATATAGAAGCCAGTAAGGACAACAGAAAGGTGTTTCCACAAAAATCAAGGACCAGACACGACTGGTACAACTGGTTGTTTAAATCAAAAATATTTATAAAATCTTCATAAAAACATTGATATTAGATAATATTATCATGTATAGCGGGGAATGAAAAATTTCGTTAATATTTTATACATAATGTTATTTTGTACTGTAACAGAATAAAATATGCTAGCCGAGAAGAAAACTACTACACAAAAGTAAATTATAAAAAAAAAAAAATGTCTAGTATGTATCCGAGATAAAATTTCCTCTTAACTTAAAAAAATCGAAGGGAGAAGGTCATGTCCTGTTACTCTCCCTACTTACTCCTCAGTCATCCACTTTGGGTGTCATATTCTCATAGACTATGTTCATATTATTCACTAGTTCACTGTCGTTTCGTTTTTTACGTCGTGTCCGGATTTTTCTTACAGTGTACTTACAGCATGTTTCCGGGTGGATTCACTAATAATAATGTGATAATAATTGATCTAGTCACGTACGTGCTCAATACAAATAATGATCCCATTACTGATGTTGCAGCTGTATCGACACACTAATAATAATAATTCACAAAAGGGAAAATGCGTGGGGTGTGCACAGCTTTTGTTGATCTTTCTTCGTCGAGATTACACGGATCTCTGACATTATATTATAATAATATAATATTCAGGTTAGAATTATTAGTAGACATTAGCTGCAGTACTTATTTACTATTGTGGAATAGACAAATCACAAATAGTTAATAGCAATGTTAGTAGTTTTCCGAAGACTTATCATCCCGAATCGCAATCACACAATAATATTCATGTTGTTATTATATTATATTATAACAGTTCAAGATCTGTGATTTTATTTATTTCGTTGTATTGAAAAACTACATCAGAACTTTTTATTTTCAAGTGTTTACCATAATTTATATATTGTGTTGCAGAATGTGAAAAACAAAGAAATAGTGTATCTATTTAATTAATACATATTATTATGAAAGTTATACTCTATTCAGTAATATATATAGGTATATATATATATATGTATACAATATAACCGCAAGGCTTAGAGGTGACAACACTAGTTTAATTCACTATGTTATCCTCTGAACTCCTCTTTATGTAACACTGTATAATATATGGTTGGAAATCATTAAAATATATTATTATTAATAATTATATATTTTTATAAAAAAACTCAATTATTATTGAATTATTTTTACACCATTAATAATTCATAACAATCTTGATACATTTGTGATTTTCATCAGTAATTCAATTTTAAACCACCGGTTTTAACTGCCCGTTGGCGGCTTACCGTCATTGCATAAACTAGGTATAATAGGATAGTTGAACTTCTATTAAAACTAATGGATACCTAGATACCTCGTCATGTAAAATATCATGCACCTTATAGAGTATCATATATTTGTTTTTATTGTTAAACACTTTTAGATAATACACAAGCTATAATACAACAGTAGAAATAACATTAATTTCACATTAAACATGGTTAAAATTGGATTTAAAAATTAATTTCTTTATATTTACAATGAAAATTGTATTGATTTTTGTATTTATATACTGAAATAATAAAAAACAAAAGCAACTTCGTATAATTTCGCAGTTTTCCTGATGATATTTTAATGGACAATATTCTTACTGGTAAGTGATAGGTACATTTTTTCTATTTAAAATAATTATATTATTAACTAAATACTGGAACACATTTTATTGCTAAAAAAACAAATTCTAAACCTTAAGAAGTGAAGATTATATACATTTGTGTAAACTTATTTCCCTCAATAAAATATTATATACACATTTAATATAAAATAATAACCAATTTCGATTACCTCTCATAAAAGTACGCAAAGAAATAATATAAAGTTATTTAAAGAAGGTTGAAGATTTGTAAATATCTTCGAATATACCTAACTATCTTACGACATGGTAATCCTGAAGTTCGTATAACTTTAAATGTAATCCTTTGAAAATTATGAAATGAGTAGAATGAATTTCCATTTAAATGCACACAAACAACACACTGAAACTGTCTTTGTGCACATTTTCTTCGTGTAACTTTTATAGCGATCGTCAAAACTTGAATTACATATCACTAGAATATTGGTGGAAAACTGTACATTTTCAAAGTAATTAGATAACTTTTCTGTCTAAATTAAATGTTTAATTATGCATAACTCCGTATACATCAATAGAAAACGATCATATAATTAATTATTATAGAGTTCTGGGTTACACATTTCAACGTAATTTGCTGTGGTATGTTTTAGTATAATAAAGTAATACAGATTTTAAATTCTTACGACGAATTGTTAATAAAATATGAGGAAATGTTTTTAGATTTTGAGCGGAGCCATGAAGTTATAACTTATAGAGAGTATACAGACCATAATTAAGACTTTACGATGGCACGTTTTTTTTTTTTTTTTAGAATATTAAATGTTCTTCAATACTAAAGTCCTGTACATCGTATCCAATCGATCGTAAATTTGTGTATCTATATTTTACCCTATGTGTGTAAAAATAACGAAATTCTATCAAAGAAGACAAATTGAAAAATGAGAAACTATGAAACATAATATGTTTATTGTACAGTTTAGAATATTTTTTAAAAATAAAATTACATTATAAACGTCTAACCTAACCTAACCCAAGTAACCTATTTAAAACTTTACTTCAGGTTATATATTTTATAAGCAATATACAATTTGGTATAAGTTATTGGCTACTGTAGTTCTGACCTATGTTGTCATATTGATGAATACAGTGGAACAATATGTTTTCCTATATTTCCTGGACAAAACTAAATTGTGATAATATAATTACTGTACACATTATGTGAACTAATCAAGTACAACTGAGGGTAAAAAATATAAAACCCTCAAGTCTCTACAGATTACAGAAAGTTAAAACAATTTTAAAAGAAATAAACAAATGTATACCTAGTCACCTAGGTAGTTGCATTTAAATTTTAAACGATAATTATGTATATTTTATTAATTATGTATTGATTAATAAGTTATTATTGATTAAGATAATGGAGGTTTTAATTTTTTAATACCAAACTTAATAACGACTTTAAACTATATCCGAGTCACACGCTCACGTCATAACTGGGGTGAATCTTTAGAACTCAAATAATAACCTTAATATTACATTAAATTTCAGTTATTGCACAACAAGAATTTACTATAGTACAATAATAGTATACTTTTTTTTAATAATCGCTGCAACTCTTGTAAAATTATTCTATTTAAATTTTAAATATAGTTCTCAGTGGTCCACGACCACTATATACGCCACTATACACCATCATTCGATCTATTATCGTCAAAAATTTTACCCGAGACAAATTTATGGTCGATACAACGGGGGGGGGCTCTATTGGTCGAAGTCTATGTTTTCTCCGTCGGGGCTGTTTCGTCTAATATTCTTCTACACCACCCGCTTCTCACCCCCGCCATTTATATACAGTTCCGGACGAACTGCTAATAAATGATGAATTGGCAAACTCGCTACGGTTCCGTGTCACGGCCGCTTTTGAGCCGAACACCCTTCATCCGTCTGCGACGACGGCGTTCGTACTCGGCGGCAGCGGCGGCAACACGTCGATGAATCCGCACACGACACCTGCTCCCGGGTCCCACGGAAATCAAAGGTCTGCAAAGAAAACGTGATGGGTAGTCAATTCCGGAGCCCTCCGTGCAACTTTCATTATACCATTTTTCTCGCCCCCAAAAACACTGCTCACTGCTATATCTGCACACCGGTTGGGTCCCGCGATAAATCTCCGTTTTCGAGTACCGTCACGTACGGATTTTCCGGCGCAAACCTGTCTGGTGCCGTTGAGCAAATATTACGTCCGCATAAATTCTAATCTATACAATACCTCTATACCGTCTGCCACATCGTAAAAACGTGAAACCCTAACAGTATCGCGATATGTGTGTGTGTGTGTG
>WHPZ01573713.1:0-14009 GCA_016617965.1 Macrosiphum rosae | reverse complement strand
TTTTTTTTTCTCAAGACATCTAGAACTACGACTGAATTAAGAGGAAATATATCAATTTTGAATAAGGAATTTGATGATTCATTTTTGGTCAGGTTGTCAAATAAAAATTGACATATATACAATTATTATGTAGCATATTACTCGTATTATTTAAATTTATTTAAAAAAAAATATTTGATGGTGGGTAAGTGGGTAACGTTATCTTCTGTAGTAGGTGTAGACTCTATATTAGATGTATTAAATTTGAATTAAATTATAAAATATAATGCCAGCCTATATTACTACCTAAGTATATTTTATGATATTATTGTTGTTAAGATATTTTTTTTACTATTGTTTATTAATATTTAGTAAATATTTCAGATTTATGGTTACAGTATGAACTACTTATTAGAACATTTTTAAACTTTTCAACCCTTTGATATCATAAGTAAACATTTTATGATTTTTTAGTTACACTAAAAACTACTTTTGAGGAATCATGTATTAAATTTTCAAGTAGATTGACCAAGAAAAATTTGATTTTGTGTAAAAATACCAGTTTTTCTTTCATTTTTTTTTCTGAAGCTATTGAAAACTACTGTGAATTTTAAATTTTCTCTCTCGAATTTAACACGAAAAAATACTCTTACTATATTAATTGTACTTTCTCATCATTAAAGGCACTGAAGTTAATAATCAACCTATCGAAGTGTTGTTTCTACAACCTAATTATTGTGGTTACATCTTTGTAAAAACAATAGAGATGTACATTCATCGTTCCTAGCAGAATCTTAAATATGTAAATGTATATAACATTTATGATTTATAATTTACGACAGTAAATATTTTTTTCGAGTTCGGTTTGGTTCAATTTTTTGAACTTTAAACAGTTTGACTCAACTCTATTAAAATAAAATGTTTAATTCATGACCACATTAAGAATCGTAACTAATAAAATTCTAATAAAAGTATACACACAGCAGAATCAGAAAAAATGGCTCCGACAAAAGGCTCTGAAATAATTTATCATTTGTATACTAAATCAAACGTTGAACTTTGCCATTACATAGTGTTTATAAGGAGTAAACAAGACGCAAGAAGAAACGCGATTATTATTTTTGTTTGTAAATATAAGTAAATATAAATAAATACGAATTCCCCATGGTGCTTCCAAGTCTTATTTCAGGCTAACAGACAGTGTCAGGAAAAAAAAATAATTTAATATTTATCTAGGTAAAGATAAAAAAAATAGATAACTTTCTTTTAAATTCTATTATAAATTATGTATTAAAGCCATACATTTATTAGTAAATGATATTGATCAGGTAATAAATCCTTAATATGCCATTTCTCGTGTAAATAAAATTTGAATATAACTTGAATAAGAAATAAACTAACAATATGTCTTAGTCAACAATTTTTTTTATACATCAAACTTTGATCTAAAACATAATAACATTTGAACATTTTCATCTCTAAGTTGACTACGTCTCGGTGTTAAAACTTGAACTGCTTTACTGAATAACCGTTGGTCGTACTACAGATAATCGAAGTGCAGGTATATAGGAGAGCAAACTCGTATTATATACAATATTTTTGTTGTAAAAATATAAAACAAATCCATTGATTATAAATTTATAAATATAAAAACTAAATTATATAAGGTATAATAACATTGGAATCAAGTCGGTACTCGGCAAATTATAGACTATTTCAGTATTTCAAATTATTCTAATAAGTATCTAGATAAATTACCACAGATATCCCTTAAATTTATCTAGATAAGATAATTAGGTGTTTAAATTATTTTTATCTAGATAATTTCCTACACTACTAATAGGTAATGACGGCGTATTGTATAGGCAATATACGTACATGGTTGCGCCGATGATACTTTCCAAATATATTATTAACTAGCTGATCCCGTGCACTTCGTCGCCCGTCAAATGTATCAACTCTATAATATGACTCAAACTTTGTTCAATTCGTTATTTAATATTCGGTGTATGGTGTTCAAAATTTATCTTAACTTTTCCGTTGCCAAGAATACAAATTCTGATTCGCAGTAGTAAATATTATCAGATAGGCATTCTACCTGAAGTACATCGCGGACCCCGTGCTGTTTGTACGGAAGTGTATGATTTAAGTCTAAAGTATCAAAGTTATACCAAGTTTGTTGTTTTTACTTAATTCCACCTACTGTTGATTAAAATAATCAATTTATTTAATCCTATTAAATATAATTTATATTTAAAAATAAAATAAAATAATGTTTTTTTTTTTATCATTATTATTATTTATATAGCCATGGCAACCATTTACAAACAACAATTTCCATCTGAAATCTCAAAATTCCCGTTTGAGCACCTCCCGGGGCTGGTCCTCTCCATTTTTAAATTAGCCTATGTTTTAAGTTGGATCAAAATACACACAGTGTAACAATTTCATCAAGATCGGTCCAGTTGTTTTTACGTGAAAGAGCAACAAAATCACAAACTTTCGCGTTTATAATACTAATAGGATAATGAGCTAACTTTTTTACTGTATATAAATTAGCGAAATAAGAACATAATATTATTTTGTTTTGTTTTAATATGCCCTTACTTTTCATTTGTATCATTTTTAGCAGAACATTAATGTTTTCTGATGGCATGCATACACAAGCTGTTAAATTTAAATTAAAATGGTTTCACACAGGTTTCGTACGATATCGTTCACATTTTTTTCGACTCATTGAAATAACACACCTACATTAATAGAATTATTATTTATCAACAACTATTGTTCTGAATTTGAAATATTTCACTATTCTTGAAATATTTCGATGTAATTATGACAAAATTGTTTTTTTCTTTTAAACGTGAACGGTTATAGATTATTAGAAATAATATATTGATTACACACCTAGAAACAAAGAAAAAAATATTATTTTTGTTGATTTATTATTTCAAAATTGTATATTCTATATTATGTAGATCTGAAAAATATTCCTGGTATTATTTTGAGATTAAAACATTTTTTATATGTGTTTTAAAATATTGTTTTATGCAGACCATCAGCTACCCAAAAGATAATGGTTTGAGTTATTTCAAACCATTAAGTAAATTTCAATAGTGAGAGCAATAATAGTGTATTTTCAGTACTAATTATAAAGTGTACAAAAGTCACATGTGTGTGTATGTGGCTGAGTGATGCGAAGGTGCTCTGTACCCTTTTATTTAATACTTAGATCATATTTTGTATATTGTAAAAGGTAACGATTCACGACTATTAAGAGTGGTTTATATCTATACATTGTGAATATTATATATTATATAATATAATTATAATATAGTATAATATAATATGCATTTGCAGAGCCGTGGCTCTCAACAATATGTTATGATATGTAGAGTTAGTTTATGAGATTGTAACTTAAGAGTTAAAAGGCAATGTTTAAATTTGTTATACCATAGATTTGTTAAACAACTTATGAATTACATGTAAATATGTTGCATATTTCTTTTGTTTCATACAATAAACTAACTTTTAAAAAAGTCCACTTGGAAGTTTACGACTATAGACTTTTAGATATAATTTTATTTTTATTTTCCGTGGAAATGAACTATTTCAAGACATTTTAAAACCCTATCAATGACTAATATTAGAATAAAACGATGTGTTAATAATTGTCTCTAAAATTTCCCACTGTGCTATGAAATAAAATCCAGGGCATGAAATCAATTTTAAAATCAATTTCAAATATTGATACAAATGTTAAAGTAAAATTCCTCTATGAAATCTAAAGCAATATTAAAATCGGTTTTTTAAATATTTAAATTGTACACCATATATTATACATAGTATATACAGTAAAAACATATCATATGTGTACACCATACATTATAAATAGTAATATGGTATATACATATCATATGGTGTTGTGATTTTATCAGATAATAAAGGATCGGGGCGTAATCGTGTTACAAATTTGGTGCACAATCGTATTGTAATTAGTCTGGTTAAAAAAATGAAAAAGTGCGCAATTTGTGTTGCAGTGGAATTTACTGGGTAATTAGTAATTACCCATCCTTAAAGCCAATTAGAAGAATTCACTTTAACATTAAACATGGTCAATATATGTAATAGAACGTATCAAGGTCTCCAAAATATTATGTGTATACATGATACACGCATAATATGAATACTGTAGCATTGAATGAAATAGGACAAGAAGAACAACGATTAGCAATTTAAAATGGAGATATAGATAGTCAAGATATGCCTACAATTGCTGTTATAGCTGATGGGGTGTAGTTCACCCATAAAAAAACTAACTATAATTTAATATCGGGAGTAGACACTAGAAATAAAAAAATAAAAAAAAGTAATAATTAGTTACAAAAATAGTTAGTTGATTACCCAATATTGTAGGAGCTAGGACTAAAAAATTATATTTATTGTCGTTTGCATTAAATATTGCTGCATTTGCCACATAGTAGTAAAAAATCATAGTTATTGAATTCTTATGCTTTAAAAACTAGTATGGTCTGTCAATACTGGTAAGGAAGCTGATATTATTGTAATTGGGTTGAATACTCAGTATTGTTTGTTTAAATTAACTGGTAATATATTTTTTATTATAATATACATAAAATATAATACAATAATATAATACCTAGGTAATCTGTACAATTTTGAACTTTATATATTGTAACTTGTAAGGCTTATTATTTATTATTAAAATATGCAAAATAGGACCACTTATAATCACATTCAATAACCGTTGTTGTTTGAACCATACTAGCACAGCTTCTTCAAGGTCCTTATGCTGTGCAGTTCGTAGTCGTTTTGCTTTAAGTGGAGTGGTTTGAAACATATTTTTCAACGTATCCCGATTCTTCCATATGGTTGAAATTGTCGACAAAGAAGTGGCAAATTCTTTTGCTATCACGCTGTTTTTCTAACCACTCGATTATTCCGATTTTTTCGTCCAACGTAAACTGACGACGTGTCATGGTGGAACGCCTTCACACAACTGACGCTATTTGTAATTTTATATAATTTATGTATATCTTATATATATACATTATTATAAGATACGAAATATATTAAAGTAGTAGAATAATAATTATTATACGTACCCTTTAAATTAATGAAATAAAATCGCTAATCTAGAACGTATAACCACATAATATATGTACATTTACAATATATTATTATATATTTTATTACATAAACAAATTTTAATTTATTATACTGTTTAACACGTTGTATATAGGTTTTTAATTTATTAAAGTATCACATAATAATATATTACAAATATCTTTTAATCAAAAAATTCCTACTAAGTTCATATAGGTAGTTTTTACACACTGTATCTTTATTCTTTTTAGGGTCAACCATTGGCTAGTTCATGTTAGGTTAAGACATATAATACATTTTGGAAAAGAATTTTATTGTTTTGTGAAATTTTCACTAATCAAATTACAAATCATATATATATATATGAATATTCTTATAGTTTTCTAACTAAATATAACAAACTATATATTAATTAATTAATAAGAATTAACAAAAACATTTTATAAAAAAAAAATTTAGAAAATTTATAATTTTGATCATATAAACACTATCGGTAGTCACATATACAACTCAAAACGAGGAAATAAATCAAAACATTACTTAAAACATGATCTTATACCAAGTTAATATTAACAGGTTATATTAAAATATGTTCCTATATATATTTATATATATTTCATAAATTCAGACCATCCGAGTTGTGTTACGATTCCCTTATTTTATTTATAAACGCACCTATGTATACTATTATTTTTTAAAGTTATAATAAAATACATAAAGATAAATTATTTAGTTTGATAATTTGTTATAAAGAAAATATAATTTTAATATAGTAGGCATATTTACCGTATTTACTACAATATTTGATATTATACGTTTGATGAAAATTGCGAAAGTTTAAAAAAATATATTACTCAAGATCAAAAAATCCCGATAACTGGTAAATTATATTTGCAGACTTTTGGGCGAAATACATGTCTCAGTCTTAATGGAAAATTATATTGAATGAAGCTCTCCAATTGCACAGCTAATTAATAAGACAATTACATTTTTATAAATAGTGTTTGATAATAGCTTAAGTAATTGAGATTAGAAGATAAAGAGTAAATTAAGTAATTATCCTAACGCTGAATATAATATAATATAGTTTCCTTTTGTTAAATTAACAAATAACAAATCACCTCTCAAATGAGTATCCTAATAGATATTGATAAAAAGTAAAAATGTTTATGCTATAAGGTGCATACCAAGAGAGTAAGTTTATGTAATAAAAAATGAGTTACGTACCTATAGATAAACGATAACCTTAAACTATAAAGTATACACGTACAGCTTTAGAGTCAACTAAAATGATTTACTATTAAGATTTTAATCAGCAAATGTCAAAGATGTTGATTTACAATTATTAAACAATTGGCAAATATTATAATATTAATATAATAAAATATTAGTAGAAATAATAATAACTCAATATAAATAAAACGATATATATGCGTAAAAGTAAAAACAATAAAATGTAATAAATATGTTGGGTTTCCATAAGTAAATAACTAACTTAGGTAGTATTATGGAATGTTGATTTTCTTAATTTTCTTCTCAGGTTCGAAATACAACAAGACTTCGTCTAGAGTTTTCCCTTTGGTTTCGGGCATAATAAATATAGCAAATAACACATTTAATATACAGAAGAAAGCGAATATCGACCAAACGATTTCCACTCCTAAATTTGAGATCAGTGATGGATATATTTTGCAAATCATAAACCACATGATATATCCACATGTCTGTACAACTCCATTCATAACACCTGCAATAAATATGAATATAATATAATATGTAGTAAAGAAACTATGCTATAAATTAGTCAAAATGATCTTGGGAATAATAGTAAGAATTGGAGGATATTATGTATAAAATGAAAAATTTACGAAGGTACAATAATTTAAAACACAAGTGGCTAATTTACACACACCGGATGAGTAAAATGGTCAGTTTCTGTAAAGATATTATAATATCCATTTGGTTCATCTACTAAAAATGGTTTGTGTGACAATTTATTATCTTTATTTATTATTATAAAAAAAGTTTTCCCGAAACTATGAAACAAAAAAAACTATGATCTAGGATCTAATCTACATGGCAATGCATATTCAAACAAACACCATTTGAAAATGTACTATAACATTCTGTTCATACCACACACTGGACCGAATAAATATAATAGTAATTATTGTTTATATATAATAAAAAGAAATCATCGCTTCATTCAAATCAGTGAGGTCAAAAATTGAAAAAAATAATATTAGAACTCACACACACTTGTTACTAGCCTAAAAAAATGGTACTAATAATAGTGACCGCATCAGCTCGAACCATTATTTAAGATATACAGGTCACTCATCAGTCATCACCAAATGGAAATTGGTCTCCCGAGTCCCGAGTGATGAAATAATTTATTGCCACCTGGTCCAGTCCACCACTGTTAATGCACACAATTTATCGTTAAAAATCAGCTGTTTACCATAAAAAGCATCTCAGCTACTAGCATTCTGAAGAAATATAACTACAAATGTATCAAATTAAATATATCAAGCAAATATACATTATTTAATTACATTAGTTTTCACTTGTACGCTGGATGAATTTCTTATATTGACCGTAACTGAAGAACTAATTGGTAAACAAAAGAAATAGTCCGTCGAGTAATCTGTATAATATCTTAAATTGAGGCTGTAACAACCGCACTCGGCTTCCGTACGACTTTAGCGCTATATTATGGCGAAGATAACACAAATTGCAACTTAACCCACCTCGCTAGTAGCTAGTACCTTTTCGTTCTTTCACATATCTACCTTATGCTATACATCGTAAAAATAGAATGACAATTTAATATGAATTTTATTACCTTTTACCGCCATTGGGAAAACCTCACCACACAGTATCCAGGGCATGGGCAAAATGGCCAGCAGAGCGAAGAACATGAACATTATGAATGCGACGATGAGTGTCATTGCGAACGGCGGGTCCTGGACGCCCGCGAACGCTTTCATGTAGGCAACTACTATGAGCAGTGAGACGGCCATACATCCACCGGAAATCATGACGAGCGTCCGGCGCGCGACGCGATGCATCGCCGCGAAACCAAGGCCACCCATCAGCCGGGCCACGGACAGGAATAGTGAAACGGTGTTGCTGTCCCACGGCACCCTGCAGTCCCGGAGCACGTCCATCGAGTAGAACAGCAGCACGTACACGCCACTGCCCTGCTGGCAGACAAAGAACGTCAGAGTGACCACCGTCGGCATCCACACGTTGCGCCGCAGGAACAGCGTCCAGTATGGTGATGATGATGCGGCCGCGGGCCCGTTGGCGTCCACCGCCACGGCCAAGGTGGGTTGTTCGACCACAGCAGCCGATGGCACCGCCGCGGTTGTGGACGTCCCCGTCGTCAAGTGGCCCAAATCCAGCCACCTGTCCACCTCGTCCGCATCGGCGGTCCGGCCCTTGGCCCTGAGATACATCGGTGGTTCCGGCACCATGAATAACGTCAAGAAATTGACCAAGCACAACACGAACATGATACCGGATATGGTTTGACAGCGGTAGAACATGGCCAATATGCATTCCGCCATCATACCCAGGCCCACGGTCATGGTGACCAATGTTATATACAGCGGTCGCAGGTTGGCTGGTGTTATTTCGGAAATGTACAGAAACATGCACGTACTCACGCCTGTTGAGCGAAATCGTATGAATTAGCTGGTAGGTATCTGAATTATTTATTCTAAATAATAATACGACTTTATAACATTTAATATTTTCATTTATTACTCTGATAAGCATAACATGACGATATGTATATTTAATGGTTTCAATACATTTTATGAGCCCCATACAGTTATACCTTCCAAAAGCACACCTACATTACAGACTGAAATAATGCAAAACAAATCATTTTTAGACTTAGAATATATAAGATCTTATCAGTGGTACATTTAGGGGGGGGAGCATAGGGAGGTATTGTCCCGGGCAGCAAATTTTTGCGGGATCTTTATTTTTGAAAACAGATTTATTATGATTTAAGCAACAAAACTATCTATTAATTTCTTTATATAAAACTATTCTTAAAAGTTATCAATCCCCACATCTGATAATAGACGTTTGTCGTTGAATACCAAAACCTATTTTTCTGTGCCTAAACTAAACAAAAATGATAAATTGTACAGGACCGCGTTTTTAATATTTAATAGCTTATTACTACAGGAATTTGAATAAATATTTTAAGATGAGGCCTTATTGCATTGATAAATTATTAACTAACTATTTAATATTTGTGAGATGTTATAAAGATATAAGATATTTACTATATGTAATATTGGATCTGGAATTGATTTTACTTGGACACTTTTTACAAATTCTCAATCACTAAAATTTTCAAATCAATATAGCCACCAAACCCATTGTTATTAAACTATTGGCTATTATCCTTAGAACACAAAGTTGAATAATTCGTAAGCTACTCATCCAAATTTAAAAAAAAAACATAAAAATTTTCGCTAAATTTTCTGCTGATTTATATTCGCTTAAAACACCTGAAATATGATACAAATATTCTCTTAAAAAGCTTCAAATATTCTTGTTATCTCCTCTAAAAAATTTTATAAATATACAAAAATTTACGAAAATAATCAATAAATATAAATACATGCTTTAATATGCATTTTTATTTTTTTTCCACTATTATAACAATTTCTTTTTTTGTTGAATGGTTCTATCCATTGTGTTAATAGGTTTTTAAAACTGACTGATTTTTAGATTCTGAGCGGCGCGAGGAAGCTAGTGGTTTTACAATAGTGTTTTTTTTCTTCTTTTTATATAATGTATACAAAATTTCTACCAGAAAGAGTGCTTCAATTTTCACATTTAGTACCTTGTCTTTTAGAAAATTGGATCAAGATGATATTTTAAAGAGGTCATTTTTCAATTTTATCAATATTTATTTTATACCACTGTAAAAACCACCAAAAATTACGAAAAACCACTTAAAATTGGATTTTAATTTCTAACGCTTAGTTTATTACCATAGAAAATAATAATATTATAATATTAATTCAATTTACATGATATAATAATTAATGCCAATATAAAATATCTAGACTGATAAACCGTCTCCGCTCAGAAACGCTTTTCTTATACAATGATAGAATATCATTGAATTCAAGTTTAATACAATCCATTATACAATGACCCACTTGTAACCTGCTGTACAGCAGAGCGACATCCATTTAGCCACTTTTTTAAATTATTTAATTAAAAATTTTAAAATCAATTATTCATAAAATATGTTATTACAAAAGTGTAAAAAGGGGGACTGAGCGGCAGAGCGGATTTTGCGTCGGTTGTGACGCACACCTACGCCGGTTCGAACCCGGCCACGTGAAGCATTTTTCTTCGGGCAAGTCAAGGTGTCCAGAGAAGAAGTGCTGCCATCCCCCACCCAGACATGATAGGTACCTACGGGAGCAAAATAAAAAAATCTGCCAAACATACACGTGTTTACACAAAACCCACAGTTCCATCTCCTACAGTTCCACAGTAACCTCAGTAGATGAAGCCTCAACCTCAACCTTAAAAGAAAAAAGTGTAAAACAAAATTTGGAGCTTGGACATTTGAATATTTGAAAAACATACCTATATATTGATCTTATCAGTATATACTATATACATATAACTGGCAGCATGCCAGCATTGAATGTACGATTTAAAATATACTTAAATATCTTAAATATATCTTAGATCGTGATTGCAGGTTAGCCACAATGTTTAGTTAACGCACAGACTTCTATATGATACATTATATAAAATATATTACAGTATTATTTATTTAGCATACAATACGGGCGTGAGCCCAATTTACATTTAATATTAATACAAATTACTATAATAGTTGTATATAATAGTGAAATGATATATAAATACTTTATTAGGTTTGTGAGATAGAAAAGAAGCGACCTTAATTGGCAATAGACATACAGCGCTGGAGTGGTTCGTTTAAACCATAATTAGTGGTGGAGGTAGGTAAATTAAAAGTGGTGTGTTGACGAGTGAAGTGAGGAGGGTCATTTAAAGGAATGAGAGAGAGAAGGTATGGTGAGTCAATATGTCCATTTAATAATTTTAATAGAAATGTAAGGTTAGAAGCACGCCTATGATCAAATATTGAATCTAGTTTGAGATACTCTCGTACAGGTAGATGATTATAAGGAGGACCTTAAATACTGAGTGCATGACTGGCATATTTAAAAAAAAATATTTTGAACTCTCTCAGAGTCGTATTCAAGGATAGGCGAACAGTACAGTTCCTTAAGAGGAGATGCTAAATTAAACTCTGTTGTTATGCGCTTAATAAAACATAAGATTTTAAGTGATTTGCAGCAGACACGTGTAATCTGTAAATTTGGGCTAAGCTTAGAACAGAGAACAAACCCAAGATCAGTGACAGATGTATCAAGTGATTGCATATTTAAAATTAATTGGGGATTTAAGGTATGTAAAAGTCATATGATGACATTTAGCAATATTGAAATCCAATCCTAGCTTGTTGGCCAATGCAACAATTGCACTTAGTTCATCTTGCAGGATAAGACAGTCGTTTAAAGAGTCGATACGATAGAACACTTTTACATAATCCTTAAATGCTAGGGGCCGTGCATGCTTTAATGAATGGTTAATAGTAGTGGAGAGAAAGGGCCACCTCGAGGGACACCAGATGAAATAGGGAGTATATCACAAGATACTCCATGAGTCTTAAAAAATTATTTTCTACTATCAATAAAAGAACGAAACCTCGATAAAAATGGCTCACCTAAACCAGTTGCTTGCAAGACACATTGCAATATATGGTGATCTACACAAAAGCAATTTATCAAAAGCTTTGCAGAAATCAGTGAAGATGACATCAACTTGCGAATGAGCTTTAAAAGCTTGAAACATATAATTAAAAAAGACTGCATTACAAGTAGTTGTAGAACGGCCGGGCCGGAAACCATGATGTTCCTCCATTAACAGTCTGTTCACTCTCGGTTGAATAATATTAAGAACTATTGATTCGTATAATTTGGCAATATGGGAAAGATTAGAGATTGGCCTGTAGTTGGAGACTAGAGATGACTCCCCCGATTTCCGTACTGGACTAATAGAACACAGTTTCCATATATCAGAAAAAAATTTGTCATCCAAGGAGCGTCTAAATAAAAGCCACAGTGAAAAAGAGATAGAATGCCTATAAAAATAGTCTAGATAATCCATCAGGCTATAATAATAATATAATACTTATAGTATTATAGTAATACTTAGTATTACGCAGAGAGGTAAGACCGTCAAAAATATCATCAACTGTATATAACTTATATTATATAGAAGTCTGTGAGCTAACGGCAAGGTAACTTATGATACTATAAATGTGTGTTTTATTTTTATCAAAATTATAAAAACAAAAAAATTGTAAATGTTCAAAAAAACTATGTATCGTGTATTAAAATTAATAATAAATAAGTATTTTTTCTCACAATTTACAAAATATTGTAAATTATGCTAAATGTGTTAAATCCCTAACCCATGAAATATTCTCAAATATGCAAAAAACTTTTTTCTACGAACTTAAAATTGAATTTTTACACATTTATTACTCTCATAACTCATAACTCATAAGACTGCATAGACCCAGTAGCTAAATAATGAAAATAGTATAGTATTTTTGTGATATTAATGTATTTTGAGATGAACTACTAGTGATCAAAACCATACTCTCCACTATTTCAGAACATGCATACTTTATAATAATGGAAATATTGTTATTATCGTTTCTTTTTTGAAATTTATTATATTATAAATCATAGAAATAAAATATTGTAATACTCACCAAATGGGATTCCAAGTATAATTTTTCCGATTAATAGTGTGGTATAAGAGTTAGCAAATGTAATTATTAGCCAACTTAAAGCCATCGGTGCGTAGACAATTTGAACAGTTTTTCGTCTACCGAATTTGTCGGTTAGTATTCCAATTATGAGTAAGCCGATCGGACATATAAGTACTGTTATACTTGCTGAAATAAATCATAAATGTTTTGTATTACGAATTAGTATCGTTATAGTTAGTAAAAATATAAACTATAAAATACTATTTTTTAAGATTTCAAAACCATCACACTATGAAAGTCGAGACATGAAAGTTAATTATATAGTTGTGAATGATCAGCTCGAACTCAGTTTAAGTTAACTTAATATGATAATAGTTTATCTATATTTCGTAGTTAGAACATAGTATTCATTACATAATTTAGTTGTTTTCGACACGATCATTCAATTTCATAGTGAGATTTTATTATATTATGTATAGACAAACTATAGCCCTAATAGACATATTCTAAACATAACATTGCTATGCCTCATTAGTTATTTTTAAATTAGTTTTTTTTTGTATTTTTCATAATAACTATATAATAAAATATTTTAAATATGTAACAGCTAGTGTAACACGTTTAATAAATAGAGTTTCCATTTTTTGTTAGCTCAAAAAGATAATAATAATTAATAATGTTTAGAATAATAAAGATAAAAGTATAAGAAATATTATGGTAGGTTCCGAAGATCATTTGTCAACGATAATCACATAATACATATATGACCTAATATGTTTTAAGTGGAAATGGACGGTACTTTAGGAGATACTTGAGAGTAGTCGAGAGTACAAAGATATATCAGTTATATATTTTTTAATGTTTTATACGTGTCTTTCATTTGTTTAAATAGCGTGTTGGATTTATTATAGTTTTTTTTCAAATGTCAAAGTATTTAAATTCCAAATCGAAATTGTTTCATAATTGCAAATTGGATTAAGTGTATTAATTGTATTGGTTTTAAATCGTTGTTTGTGTATGTGTTTTTTTTATTTTGCTTACT
>WHPZ01573711.1:0-16123 GCA_016617965.1 Macrosiphum rosae | reverse complement strand
GTATTATTTGAACGAACCAAATCGTGGCCTCGAACTATAGCACGGAATTTTAAATGAAGTAAAAAAATATATGTTTGAAGTACTTATTAAAAACCCTGTTTGAGAAGTTGAGAATATGATTTCAGAGGGCATGATTGGTGATCGGGTTTTTCTAAGAAATTAACATTTTAAAATACATTGAATTTATAAGTGATGTATCTACATATATATTACAATTAGAATAATTTTATGAAGTACCAAAGAGAATGTAATTCTTTAGATAATTATGAACTGTGATTATTCTTGATATTATATTTAAATAATAATATTATTTTATTTTTGTCAGCCGGCGCAGTATATAGGCAATTTTGATACATTTTTGTGTATAATATTATGTGGCTTTAAAACAGTATTCCACTATGTTTTTCGTGAACACGAATATTTTGTCGTGGTGACAGATGACAGAAATGTGCATACTACACACTACTGACATGGACACGAACGATTATAGTCACAGTTTAATAGTGAACTATGGCAAATTCGTGGATTTCGAATGGCTTAAGTTACACTATTGTAATTAATAATTATAGTTCATTACTCAGTTGTTGAATCAGTAGGTAGTCTAATAACATATATAGGTAAACAAAATAAAGACTATTAATAATTGTTCTACAAATAAAAGACTTACTAAAAAAACTGATATTATTCCTAACTAGTTAGTTATTATTTTACAGATCGAAAATTAAAAATTTGCAATCTGGATGAATGATGTTTTTATAATACTTTATATTCATATGGGTTTTAAAGACACTACTTACATTTTTTTTCACATCACCAACAAAACATTATCAGAACTTTTACAATTTTCAAACTTAGTACACACGAATAAATATATTACGGTATAGGAATTTAACATTTTATAAAATTGTAATATTAATTATCATCTAATTTTTGTTTTTCATGTTTAAGTTTATTAGGTAATTATTTTGACCATTATATTAGATTTATCAGAACCAAAACAACTTGCCTTTAATTATTTTTAGATAAAGTTATATGTGTTTTTTTTTTTGTTTATTTATTTATCTTATTATATGGTACAAAATTTTAAACCATTGTTCCCTCAGAAGTTTGAACCATTTGTCAATCTTCATTATGTGATGTAATCAATTATACAAAAAAAAAAAAAAACCATCACACTGTTAGGGAAGTATAAATTGTGTTATGTGTGCAACAAAGAAGTAACGTCACATGAAGAAAAAAGTAAGAACTATTGATTCCATTTACTATTTCATTATAATTAATTCTATCTTTGTCACGAGAAATTGAAAGTTATTCTCTTATAATCCGTGTATGATAATCAATTTCAAAATTGTATTAAAATCACTTTGTTCGTAATTATCTTGGTTAAGGTAATATTATAATAGGTATGTGAATAGTTAATATTTTTAATTTTCACGGTACCTATACGTTAATGTTATCTAATAAAATTGGCTTAGGAAATAAATAATTAAATTGTGTGTACAGGTAATGATATTATATCCGTACGAACAAAACAGCTTGATTCTCTTGATGACATTTTTGTAAAATTAATTTGTAAAATGTTTTTAGGTATCATAAAAACCATTAACTTTTTCATGGGTAAATTTACTTAGATAATATATTGATGATTAAGAGAAGAAACAACTAGAAATTATAGTGCATAAACTCTTAATTTTATACTCAAATGTTGACATTTAATTTCTTTAATTTTATTACTTATTATTTAAGTAGAGAAATAATAATACTTGAGTCTCTATATTCTTTAAATTAAATCATCTCTGCAAAAGTATCAATTCATTTTTATTTATTTTTCCGAGTATAATATTTAATTACTCAGCTTTCTTTTAGGGACCTTTTGAAAATCATATTTATCCAAGAATTTACATTTCGGAACTTCGGGAATTTCGTCAATGGACAGTTTTTTTTCCACTTGTATTGAAGTATACTTGTATGTCTTAATAAATAAATTAACCATACGCATAATTATTAATAAATACAATTGTTTAGCTTGTTTTAGGTTTCTAAACATGTGTTTAGAACACCTTAAATCCACATTGTGTCCGACCGTCCGTTAGTTACCAGAACATTTAGTTACGGTTGTTGACATTAGGGTACTTATTTGTTGAAGTAGTTAGTGTACATGAACTGTATATGAAATTTCAATTTATTGCGTCGTATTAAAGTAAGTTAAGAGACCGTTAATTTAGGATGCTCGCAGAGCGATCTTCCTTAACTTGTTTTTTTTTAATTAATTTTCCCTGACTTGTCATCTAAACCTATTAATACGTATTGCACATTTTGGACATTAGGAAAAATAGATATCAATAATATAAATTAATAAATAAGATAATAATGTTAAAATGTTAAACAATACTTATGTACCTTACTGGCCTAGTTTAGAACATAATATCAGTGAACAATACAATACATTTACGTTGTAATACATTTTACAATAATTAGAAAATGATGATATATTAATAGAAAGTGGTGCGGGTGTTTACGCTTCAGTCGGCGTACAGAAGGTGGGTATTAAATTTGTTTAAATTTTATATTTCTAAGAAAAAAAAATAATAGCAAAAGTATGATTGTGTCATGGTTATCATAGTATACTTAATTTTCATCACCGCAATAAAAAAAATAGAAAGTGTCACAGGCGACCCTTGGAAGATGTGGAAACCTATATATATATGAGCTTAGAAATATAGATTTATTATGTTGAATTTGAAGTAAATATTCTTAATTTAAAACACGTGCTTTCATATTATTTATAGGATAGGATTGAACAATTTTAAGAATTATATTTCTTCAAATTTTATTTTTCAGAACACAAAGATATAACTTTTATAATAAAATAAAATATTTACATAATAGTTAGGTACGCTGTGTACATATTTACGCACATATATATAAAAGTGACAAACAAATTTAATTAAAAAAATATTACCTCCATAAAAAATTTGCGAGGCACGAATTCCGATCTCGACCCAACTCCAAGGTTGACGCTCAGTCCGACGTCCAAATTAGACTGTTAGTGGGAAAAGAATTTTCAGCGTTTTTTTGAAAAATTTGATTAACCAGTAGAACTTCAGATATAAAAATCACCTCTCCTTTTAATACTATAATAGGTATCAAGCTTTACGGAAAAACGATAACGATCGAACATTTTCTGTGGGCAAGCGGAAACATCTGAACACCGTAAAGGATGTTTTCACATCAAAAACTAAAGCATGAGTGATTCAATTTTATATTTATAGGATTGAAGTCTAAATAGTTAAATATCAATTGTATAATATATTTTTTAATAAAAACAAAAAATTAAAAATGATCATTGAATTTTAATAATAAATATCTACCTACCTAGTTTTATAGAAATGTAAACGTATACAATAAGATTATTGTTGCTTTTGTTAAGTCTTGAACAAACAAATTGTTGTAACAGGATTAGTTTGTATTGGGAGTGTTGCAAGTCAGAACCAGCTATAGGTATATAATATTATAATAACACTAACCAGCACAATTTGGAAAAATTATAATTACGCCACAAGCCGGAATCGTTATGTTAGTTTTAAATAGTGGTTAGTGTGAGTGCGTCCTAGTAAACAGTAATACAGTTAGCAGACGGCCGTTATCAGCTACCGGTATAGCATAAATGTATGAATGATGACCCCGGAAAATGTCAAGTAAAAAAAAATGTTATCAAACCATTTCGGAGAGCAAAGTTCACTTTACACAAAAAAAAAAATGTACAGCTCATAGAATAGTCCGATTTCAATCACGTTTTTAAGGATTTTTTATACATAGAGGACGAGTTTTTACTGCATGTCGTAATGGCCCTGGATTTTTTTTTATCCAACTTTAAACAATGCCATTAAAATAAATTTCAAAATACCAATATTTCGAATTCTTGAGATCTTTATTGCAGCTTCGCTTCTTACATTTTACCTACTATTGAAAATTAAAGTCTAATACAACATTGAACAAAAGAAATCTTCTATTAAGTGAAATAGAACTGATTGAACTATAAGAATTCCTCGAGGTGTGACCTTTTATCCCATGAGACGAATTTGTATACTTAAAATTTTGAAAGACTCGGCTCCGACACCCTTAGGTAAAACATTTGTTATTTTATATACTAAAACATTTGTTATTTTAGATACCTTAATTTGATCTGTATGGATAATTAACGGGTTCTTTATTTTATAATGATACAAACTTTGCCATTCAAACCTCTTTAGGGTCATAAAGGGACCATATTAGTTTTAATAATTACATTAAAATAGTTAAAAATTATAAGCCTTTTAATACCTAAAATTGGACAATGACCCTACTGACAATAAGCTGAATTGTTTTATAGTATTTTTAATAAACTAATAATTTAATTATTTTTAGTAAAAACAAAAAAAAAATATTACTAGTGTTGATTTTAAATTGCTTTAGAATAGTACTGATTTTTAATTATTATTATGTTATAATATAAAGCTAATAAAAAAAAAATAATAATAATACTGTTTCCTATATTTTGTTTTATGAATTAACGGTTTTCAAAATGTAAGTTGACCAATATTGTCTTATTATCATACCGTCCGAATTAAGTGTTTTGTTATTTGACTGGTTACCAATTTGAATAAAAGACAATCTACTATTTAGGTATACAAATATTTCAGGTGCATACACCTATTGATTACACTGATCTCTTATTATAATACATTTAATAACTAAATAGTATAAGCAATTAGGTGAATGTATTTATTAGAATATTACTTAAATACATTGTATCATAAATTATGGTTCAAAAACATAATTATAATTGCAATCACATTTATTTCTAGTTGTTTAATAATATTATTATTTCGGCAATAAATAATAACGAGCATGTTTAATAATTTAATTGCACTTTTTAAATTAATTTTTTAAAAAATTATTTCACAATTAAGTATTTGTAATAACTAAATGAGCAATAGAATGAAAATACGTAGTATAAAATTTATAATAATAATGTAGAAAATCTGAACCACATACAAAATTCATATTTTATATTATATTACGCTCCACTGGTATTTATATTGGGTACTGGCATTGATTAAATATACATATTTAATCAATGGTACTGGTGTGTTAATACTTTAATAGTATTATTATAAATATTATGCATAATGAATAATTATCACATTCGAAAAAATGAATCAGATCAATGCTCAGTATGGACATTACTGATGGTATTATAAGAAAACTGTTCACAGACATTATGAAATATTATGTTTACTTATAAAATCAATTTAAAAATAAACTAAACAGTAAATATAATATGAAAAACAGCGTGTGTACAAAATGGTTAGAATCTTAAATTCCAAAATGTATTAGTAGTTTATTACTTAACTAAAAATTAAAATGAAGTCGATATTATTATTTAGAAGTATAATAAGTACATATTTTGAATTCCGACGAAAATTTTGTTCTTCGTGGAGTGAGTAATATATATCGAATGACGAACAATGTTATTTTTATTCATGTGTTCGCTTTTTAGGGTAAATCAAGGAGTGTAATATTTAGTTCAGATGTTTTAGCGTAGACATTTTATTTTATTGGTAACTTCTTTGAATACATACCTATAGTTTTGATGGTTAAACTTCGTATTTTATACTTGGAGACATGACATGATTTAAAGAAAATGTAAATTTATTTTTAAGCAACTTAAAATGTTGAAAATGGCTTATAAGAATTTTCCACAATATATAATAATTTATATATTATAAGACAAATCACAAATCTAATAAAATAAAATACATCACTGTAGGCCAAGAATTCATCTTGTCCTTATAATCCAAAATAAATAAAATTTTTTTGAAAATAAATCTGCTTTATGTGTTTGTATCGAAAATGTATGTAGTTACATACATAGTTTTTTGTTGGTCCTTCGAAATTATAATATTTAGGTTTATTATTTGAACATAAATCGTAATAAAAGCTATTTAACTTTTGAATATGGAGGGTTTTTTTACACACTAAATACCAATCTGGTAATATTTTAACAATTCACGTGTGTTCTGTTCCTCCGTTGTTTCTCGATTGTATGCTTCTAAAAATAATAAATATGCTTAATCAGTTACCACTTAAGTACAGTTATCTTTATTTTTTCATGAAAAAATGCATTATGTGATTGGCAGAAAGTAAAGGTATTTAATATTAACTATAAATAGTATTTATAATTAATGGTAAAATCACACATTGGTTTGTTGTACAAAATAATAAAAATATACAACATAAGTACAAATGTTTTATAACGTTTTTTTCAACACAGGTTTAAACTCAATGCATATTTATTCATTCTATTATAGATTGCAATTAGACAAGTATAAAAACATATTATTGAAGTTTTGATAATACAATTTTTTATATTTACATAATACTTTTATTAATATACCTATTGTGTATCGATATTTAACAATAAATAAAGATTATAAATAATCATGATAATGTCATATTTTGTATCTTGGATAGATATTTATTTATTTATAAAAATAAAAAAATTGTATTATTATGAACTTAATCTAGATTATCTGATCGAAATATTGTAGCATTAGTGTTATTAAATATATTTGTTAGCTTTAAAATCATGAAGAAGCTAACGAAATTCCTGTAATGTACCAGTATTGATACACAGTTTTGATTTTTTTAAAAAGTTCGATAATATTACAATTTACAACTAATAAATAACATCATATTATTAACATTTCCTATTGGGTGATATTGTTGGTGTTGATATTATAGCTACCTAATATTTTGTAATAAATACTCAAGGAGCTGTAAGTATTCCAGTTATTAGATTATATTATATTAGTACGTGGGCGACAAGTATGTGTCAGTAAATACTAAATAGTTACTATACAGTGTGGGATGTAAGCTACCCCAAGCGTGTACATCTAGGTACTGTCAACAGTGATCGTAATATTTTGTAACTTTTCAATGCTCTTACTGGATCCTCGGACGTCCTTTTTCGGGGTACAAAACAGCTACATACAATATATGTACCTATATTGTGTTCGCGCGTCGTAAAAAAAAAAAAAACAATTGATCATTTTTTAACGTCATCAGGAGTGTTACAGAGATGCATTAATCATTCTGTTCACTTTCCGAGGTTCCGTATGTATACTGTTTTCGTATTTCAGAATTCGATTTTTTTTTTTTGTTTTATGTGTGGTTCAATAATAATAAAAATGTCTATCTATGTACCTACATCCAAACTATAAAGTGCCGAAATACATTTGACGGGATACTTATTTCCATAGTGCATTGGCCATCGCGGATTTCCGGCTTTTGTGTGGACATCCGGTCTATGGAATTACGACGTAGAAGCCAGATCAAGTTGAGTACTCCAGATGAGTACCTAATACCGGTGAACTTCAAAAGTGAAGGTGACTATTGTTCAATACTATGTAGATTATAGTATGAAATATTGTACAGGGCCTGGTGTGGCTCGATAGTAGGCTATTACGAGTGGTAGTCTGGTACATTATTTGTGTATTTATATTTGAAATTATGTGATATTTTGTTTCAACACGCCATCCCACAATTTAAAAAAAAATGTTTTCTATTTATTATTATTTATACACAATCTGTAACATCGGGCACAATAAGAGTTTGAGCTATATAAAAAGGAAACATGAACAATTTGAATGAAAAAACAACCTATTGATGACACTTTCGTCTTTTATTTTTGTTTATTTTTATCTGTTTTGGATTAATGATTGTTATCTAGCACTTAGCAGGTCCCTGCACCACCTGCGCTAAAGTGGACGAGGAGGATTTCCAGGGATGTCTAATGTAGCTAAGTTTTTAATAAGTGGATTTGGGAATTTTTAAATGTATCTAATTTTCTATGTTGTTCATTAATTTGCGATTGATTATTTTTAATCAGTATTAATTATTAAAACCACTTAAAAATGTGTAAGATATAAGTCAATCATTAGTGAATTAATCAATTTATAGTGGATCTATCAGGGTTGATAAACTGGTATTAATAAATGATGATATAAATTAAAAAATCTGTTGTAGAGTAAATAAAAATACTGAAAACTAGAACAATCCGACTAGTTTCATTGAAAATTAAGTTAATGTACTATAGTGGTAAGCACTTGTTAACATCTGATATTTGTGATTTACTATTTTGGTAATATTTTTGTTGTCATATTTAATAAGCAACGGAAAAATAAAATATGCAAAAAGTTATCTTGATAAAATCATACAAACACTAGCTGATCCCTTGCACTTCGTTTCCCGTTAAATATACCAACTCCATATGACTCAAACTTTGTTCAATTCGTTATTTAATATTCGGTGTATAGTGTTCAAAATTTATCTTAACTCTTCTGTTGCTTGGGATAAAAATTCTGATTCGCAGCAGTATATTATCAGGTAAGCAATCTACCTGCGGTAGATCGAGGACCCCCTGCTGTTTGTACGTAACTTTATAATTTAACTCTAAAGTATCAAAGTTATACCAAGTATATAGTGATATACTAAACTCCTCCTAAACGGCTGGACTAATTGTGAATGCCGAGTCTGTCGACCAATATTTCCTCCTCATCCACGAAGACGTGGTATTGTTTTATGTACCTACGTAACTTATATGTGAGAATAATACGCTCAATATTTACGTATAATATTTACATATAATATCAAAACACAGCTCACAAAAAAATTAAATGCATTGAATAAATACACTGGTTTTAAGGCAACCAATAATTATTATTGTAATAGCTTTAAAACCCATGGCGACCATTTATAAACAGTAGAATTATATTATGTATAAAGATATTGACAAAAAATAATTACGAACATCTTAAAAAAAAATTTGAGCCAAATCGGTTCAGCTGCTCTCGAGATTTGAGCTTAGCCACACATTTAGCGATTAATTTTTAATTTTTATATTATAGATATGAAAGTCCCAAAGTTCGTATTCACGTAATTTTTAAAACACTTGTACCTATATGTACATGTTTTTAGTAATTGTTGTTCCTATAGGAAAGGAATATGGAAAATATTTAAATTTGTCGAACTCGTAATAAATACTAGATATAAATTATTGTTTAGGTACAGAAAACCATTTATCTTATTTTAAAATTATATTTAAATAGGTACGAGGTGATTGAAAGCACATTAAAATATATTATTTAAAACTGTACCAACCATTATCTCTTAACTAAACAAGCTTATCGTTTAGCATAATTGCAGATAATCATGATTCATAATATTTTTAGGAAGCGCTCTTAAGACTGCAAAATAATATACCCTGGAGCCACAGTTTGTTATGCACAGGATAATGTGGTCAAACAATATATCTGCCACGTGACGCATACACGGCCTTAGCGTAGTAGTATGAACTTAAGTATTTAAGGCTAGAGGATTTACTTGTGTTTTTTTTTATGATTGAATAAGATATTCTAACAAAGGACATTTTGCGGTGGAAAATATTTTGAAAACGACAACCTATTGCCGCCCTGAGTACGGTCATGTCTATACCACCCATCGTTATAATCGAGTACCTGTATATTATATTGTATATACGCATACGACGACGTAAACACATCGCTGGACGTAATGGGTGTATAATGACCTATCATATTATCATACAATGCGGGTGGCGGGTGCCGAACTGCCAAATACATAATGTGGGAAAATTAAAAAATAAATAATATTGTTAGTTGTGCATTTTAGGGGCTACTATGTAACCTATACCTAAATATGTAGGCCACACCGATACCGAGGGGACCTGCGGGTATAAGTCGACTTGAGGGGTGAAATTAGTTTATTATTATCGAGCAATTAATTTCTGATCGTCTCTGTGGGCCAGCGAGATCGGTTCGCGGCGTGCCAATCGCTGCTCGCGGTGCACGGCGCTAGCGACGGAAACCCGTGACGTCGGTGACACTTCGCTCTCTGGTCGGCTCGACTTGGCTTCGCGCGCGCAGTCGGTTACCGGCATTACGACAAGCTCTACACCGGGGGCTATAGGTTGGCGCCACCGAAAGTCACGCACGCGTCCCATAATATCCGAGCACACCGACGTTTATGTACTATCGTCGTCATCGTCTTTATCGCGGTCGTTGCAGGCGCAACAGGCACTCCGAGAGTGCTGAAGCACTATACTATTGCCCACCGAGGAGTTCGAGAGCGACGTGCAAAGGTAATAATAATTATTATGGCCACATCGCGATAATGATTAATTAAAAAAAAAAAAACCCCGTACATTGTGTAAGTAAGTTAATAGAATAAAATAAATAGGATTTTTTTTTTTTTTAAGATCCGAGAAAGCGCGCTTGAATTTAAACACACATACGGCAATTTATTGTCCTAGAAAATTTTTTTTTTTTTTTTTTTAAGAATCTATACTTGTCGATTTCTGTAGTCGATAACGTATGATAATGGTATATATTATTATAAACTATTAAAAATCATCTAGCTCATATCATAAAGGTACGACAACGCGAAATTTAACGGATCTTTTAGATCTTTTATATTTTATACGTATAAATAGTTACTACCTACTATACTAGTAAGACCCGTAATAATAATATCTGACACTATCTGACTGACTCTGACCGAACTTTTTTCTTTCTTTTGATGTCTGTCGAGTAAAATAAAAATGCAATATAATTTGGAATATATAAGAATACGATTTTGATTATAATTGTTTATGGCATATTATAGGTAATCTATTAATTATTTTTACTTTGTCCTGTTTTAATTTAAACTAGAAATTGTTTTGCGATAACTACATTCTTTTTATGTTTACGACCATCTATAAATAATCTGTATTCAATATTCATAAAATTTGTTTTAATCTTTGATTATAAATATTTATAATGGCCTATATTAGTACTTATTTGGTTTGGTTTGTAAATCATAAGTATAATTAATATTTAATATTATACATAATTTTTATAGAACTCGATTTTTACAATTTAACATTTCTTCATTGAACATTCAAATTTCAAATAGATCATTTAAATTTAAAATGTTGGTACATTTTATCACACGAAATCATAGTTACTGTAAATAATATTATGTAATGTCAAGTCCGTGGATTTATCAAATACCTACTTTTAATTCCAAATAGTTTAACACTAACGCAGTTTTCTTTCAAAAAAAAAAAAAATAACGAAAAAAACCTTTAATACTTAATTTAATATTGCTGTACATTGGAAATATTATAAACGAAATAAATTAAAAAAAGTTAAATTTTTTGACAAACTTTGAATAAACAAAGCTTTTTTTAGATCGATTTTCAAATGCTATAATTTATCACTTTCCCGAGAGGCCCAACCAATTTCTGTATCACGTTTTTGAAAAAAAAAATTAGACCGTCAACAGTCATGAAAAACTTTCATTGCTATTGTTGGTGAATAGTAGCTCTATGAGCAGCAACTAACTGAAGCTCCAAAACAATCAATATAAAAAAAGAATCCCGTCATTTTATTAAACCAATAAGGCAATGTTTAATGTCCACTAGAGAGTATAGACAAAAAAATGTTTGCATTAATAATTGGTAGGGTTTATAGCATTCTAGCTGTAGGTAGGTACTATGTGTAGTGGATTATAATCAAAAAACTGTATTGACAATATTTTCATAATTTTCTATAGGTACCTAGATGTTTTGCATTGGTAATATGCCATTATAACAATATGTATGTAAATAAAATTGATTACACACTTGTAAATAAATACTGTTTTAGCTATCTGTATTTAAAATGTTTGTTTATTATTTTATTAATTTGATTGTGCAATTATTTATTATTTCATATTATTATACATAAAAAAAAAATAAAAATAACCGTATAAAATATTCATCTCTGTTATTTGAGCAATAAACCTATCAAATAATCAAACTAATAACTACAGAGTATCGTATGTATTATTTACTGTTTTATAAAATAATACTTTTTTTTATCGAAGAAGAATCCCTTTACGATATTAATAAAAAAAAAGTAAAAGTATATATTTTTAAGAAATGTTCCTACTTGACGCCCGGAAATTCATTTCGTTTTTTTTTCTTGTTAGTAAAACCACTTATATCTCTTTAAATGCGTTTAATAAAATATCATTCATCAAACGTAAACTGTCTAGATATTAGAGTGGTCAAAATCAAGATAAACAAAATAGATAATATTATGTAGTTATATATTTTATGTACATTAACCACAACTACAACCACCATTGATACATTAAAAAATAATTTCTAATTTCTAGTTAATATTAAATAACAATCGTGTGTACATTGAATTATTTAATATGTTACACACTTATATATTTAATACTTTACAAATCTAAAGTGAAATTAATTGCTATATAATATATACAATATTATAGTATTATGATAGTATATTTTTTTTGTTTTGGTACCCGGTATGTATTATGGTTCTATGCCAAAATATCGAAAGTAATAATGGTAAAGTAAAAAGAGCAAAATCCATTGCAAAATAAAAAACGCACATAATTATTTACATAATATTATGATGACAGAGAAGTTATAGTTTTAATTTTATTATTATAAAAATTAATTAATAAAAATAGTCTTGGATATAATAATAATCGAGCGATTTTCTAACTTTTACCACGAGTTTAATACATTAACTGGTATTTGGGTGACCTAGGTTCATGGAACTGTTCTTTGATAAAATTATTCAAGCCATGTGATTCCACATATCGTTTACACTTATTTCAAAAAGGTTGTATATTTTACAGTTCGTACATATAAGTATGTCTATATTCATTATCTAATAAACGTGAAAAAGAAGAATATATAGGTATTGAAGACCCAAAAGACAAATCTGAAATCCCTTTGATGAACACTGAATAGTGTGCAATAGCTAAATTTACTTGTGGATGCATTTATCTAGCTATATACCTACATAAAACCATAGTATCTTTATCCTATACCGATCAACTACAAAATTGGTGACTAACTATACAGTCAAGATAGACATTTTATCTATATATTCTTCTATTTAATTTTTTCATTATTAATCTATGAAAACTTATCACATCATAACCCACTGTTCTTGAAGTCCGGCCACACTGTCACACAGACTAAAACACCCACAATAATTATTCTTCGATTTATTTTTATTTTTATTAGTAACCAGCTATTGTACAGATTATGATGTGGGCTTATCACATATAACTTTTATTATTGTTTATAGCAGGCAAACCTGACGTGTATACATCAATATTCCAAATTAACTATTTTCTAATAATTAATAAACTGTGTACACATAATATTAGTACCTATTAGCACCGATGTATTTCGCCTTTTTAATTTATCTGCTGTAAATTATATTTGCTTTGGTTTTTCGCTGTTATAATATCACTATCTTCACTATTTTAAACGAATACCACGTTTCTATACAATTTCAATTAAAACATTTTACAACTATTGTTTAATATTATTAAATTCATTTTGTGTATGGTATCAGCAGATTTGGCACCCATTCACGTTTTTTTTTTGACACACAACAATTTGTTAGTACATAGAGTCTTAATTTACTATTAACTATAAAATACTTATTAGAATATTAAAGAGCAATAAAGAAATTATGATAATTTCACAATCACGTTATAATAATCAGTTCTTTAGGTTAGTTTATTATATTATTTATATTTTGGTCACGTTCAAATGTAGGTACGCTTCTATTTTAATTCATATTTTTAAAGGTTATGTTGCATATTTTTATTTGTAAAAGTTATACCCATTATACTTTTTACAACATTTACATTAATGTTTATAAACATAACTTTTTAAAAACATAAGAATTTAAAAATCTTATCAAAAATTGTATTATTTTATTCATGATTGATATTCGCTAACTTACTTTGTCACATTTTTACATAAATCAAATAATACTTATCAACTATTTTTGAAATGGCTGCATATCTAGTGTTCGTAAGAATGTCAAAGAGTGATTTTCACAAAACATATATATTATGGAAGTGTTTAAATTTTTATTATTTATTACCAAAAAATAATAATGATATTTTTTTTGATAATTTTTATTTTATACAATTTGGATTTACGAATATAATCTCCTATAAAAATTGTAAAATAAATTAATCAATTTTGAATATGATGGATATTGATATAAGATGTTATTAAGTTTTGTATTTAAATGTATACTTTTTAATCCCATATGATAATTACTCGGTCAGTTGAATCCTCAATCGTTTTGAATTTTCTATTTAGGTTAATACTTTAATGAACTGTTTATTTACCAAATGTATTTTTCCATTTTATTTTAACCCTCTATTTTATTACACATGGTAAAACAACAGTAATAATTGTATTGTTAATTAGATTTAACTCTAAATACTATTGTAATTGTATTTATATTTGATTTAACCATTCGAATTCCAAACATGATTGTGTATTGCAGGTGGTTCAAAAATGTTACGGATTGCTGAATTCATCAGTATAACATAAAATATTATAATGTCCTTGGTTTTTGGCACATCTTTTTCTAAGTAAACAATAAAGAAGAACTAGTACTATATATTCTTGTGAGATGTGGTATTTAAAATTTGTTTCATTCGTTGTTTTGCACTGGCATACCATTATGTTGACTTGTGGTAGTATCTTGTTATTTTTTAAGTTTCGTATAATTTAAAAACTGAAAGTACTAACGTAGTCACCTTTTCGGTCATTCAGTGTGGTTTAAATATTTTTTTATCTTTTATAATCAGAATTTTATTTCTCTGATTTAAATTTGAAATAATGATTATTCACAACAATAAATAACATGTATTATTATTTATTATTATCGTTTTTAATGATTGTTTTACGGAATTGAATTAACTATTTTAATCAGCTAAATTGTAATACTCTAATATTAAAAAACATTCTAAGAGAATACGTATTATAAATCAATATTTTTTTAAGAAAAATGTTCATGCGTATATAACTATAGGTAGCAGATTTTCCTAATGTATTAGTTACATATTACATTTTACGTATTTGATTTATTTTAAGTTGTACAAAACTGGGCCAGATTATCTATAAGTAAAGTTAGGATATTCTATGCTTATGGTCTTAAAATTTTTAAAAATTAATGTAAATATTATGCCCAAAAAATATCAAAAGTAGGTAGGTAATCTGTTAAAAGATAAAATATGTTGTTATAAAATAGGTAATGTGTTATTAAATTGTAATGTATATTATTCAATCAAAATAGAGTAGGTATAAATTTTTAGTGTACCTTTCATTAAAAATAAATTATAAGTTATTATAAGTTGTTAATGATTACAATAAAAACAAATCGTTGGATATAAAAAATTCACAAAAAAACAACAAAAATATGCAATTAAAATTTAATATGTAACTGTTTTTACGTCATAACATTTGGATTTATAATTCGGTGTGCAATGTGAAATTAATTTTTACAGTAAAAATCATCAGCTCATAACTTTACTATAGTCATAGTACTATAGAAGTGAGTAGTTCATAATAATATTACGGTCAGACCATGAATAGAAATTAATATAAAAACAATATCTAGGATTTTTTCACGGGGGTGGGGGCCGGGGGACATACATCGCTGTCTTAGGTATGAGGTACCCTGTCGTAGTAGTTAAGGGGTGAATATTTTTAGTTTAGAACCGTGTTACAACAATTTGATATGATTATAATATGCAGATGCACATAATATTATGATTGAGATACAATATAGGTTTGTCTCACCAAGTACCAACTATAAGTTTTGTGTAATATCCACATTTGTTCAAAACATATTATTATCATGACGTCATGACTGTTATAGCCGATAGTATAAAATCATATTTGATCACGAACATTTTACTCGTTGGACAAAATATGAATAAATTGGATATTTGTCAAAGATCTCTTTTAAGTCCCGGTCGTACACTTTTTGATTTATCAAAAATAAAAAAAAATACATTTCAAATTGAAAAAAAAACGACTACATCACATAAAAGTAAGATAATAGATCTTTTGATAAAACATAAACATTTATTGTAAGACTAATGTATCAACTATATTATAGTCACTAGCCAAAGCACTCGCAAACGATGAAATACGGTAGCATATTTTTTCAACAAC